>JARHVA010000183.1:6660000-6965894 GCA_037957365.1 Torreya grandis
ACTTAGAAATTTCAATACAAAGGCATATTTAAACTAGTGCACACTAATCAAAATATCCCTAATCTTCCTAATTCCAATTTTAATCACTAAAATTAATCTTTAACCAAGTCAAATCCTGTTTTATTGATACCCAAAGTAAAACATGATCAAGTATCCAATCCATTTATAGATACATTCATAAAGTCAAAGGATCACAATTGCACAAAGCACACTAAGTGGGAGAAGTAAATATGATTGATTTACTTATTGGATTATTAGATATGTAGGAAACAATTAATCATTGTGGGGATGATTGGGTTCAAACCATCCAATTACACTCCACCTTTTTCTATTTATAGGTTTTCAAGCATTGCATGCCCTATTAGGGTTTTAACCTTAGAGAAGATATTTTTAAGTATTCCACACACTTCCTAAGGTTAAATATATGCATACAATCTGATTCTAACTTTTAGAACTAATCATGTGCATATATACGTAATCCCAACATACACAAATCACTCAAATAGGGAAAATTTATCCCCCTAAACACAAGTGAAATAAGCCAATGTAAATTGGGAGTCAATATGTCTTTTTTTAATGTATTGTGCAATTGATTACTTGATTTTCTCCATAAGCACTCAACTAGGGTATATCGAGCCTCTTGAATGCAAATTCGACAACCTACTATATAGTCAAACATGATATGTTATGTTTAAGTACAATGGAAACCAATCACTCTATTCATTACATTAGAATTGAAAATAGGGCATATCAAACCCCCTAAACACAATACTAACAACCTAATGCAAATTTATATTTGATTGACCTATTTGAATGCCTCATGCAATAAATTACTTGAATAGTTTCACAGGGAAATTAAATAGGAATTTTTGATCCCCTTAAACACAAATGGGATAACTTAATGTAAAATTAGACTCAATATGCCCTATTTGAGTGACCCATGTAACCAACTATTTAATTATTTAAACAATGCATTGACATAGGTCATATTGAGCCCCCCAAACTCATATGAGATAATATAATCTAAATTTAGACTCGATACATGTCCTATTTTAGTTCACTATGTATCCAATCACTTGATTAGTTTTACATATCATTTACATAGGGTCTATCATTCCCCTAAACATAAATGTGATAAACTAATATAAATTTAGATTGGATATGCCCTATTTGAGTGTCTCATGTAACCAATCACTTGATTAGTTGAATGAGGAACTCAAATAAGGAATATCAATCCCTTGTATACAAATGTGATAGACTTTAATATAATTTCACACTTGATATGCCCTATCTGAATGCCATGTGCAATAAATCATTTCAAACTTGATATGCCCTATTTGAGTGTCTCATGCAACCAATCACTTGATCAGTTGCACAATGCACTCAAATATTACATATCAAGATCCTTAAATACAAATATATTAGCCTAATGTAAATTCATACTTGGTATTCCTTATTATATTGCCTCTTGTAACTAACCACTTGATTTGTTGCATGAAACACTCTAATAGGGCATACTGAGGCCATTAAATACAAATACTACAACCTAATGTATATTTGAACTTGATATGTGCTATTTGATTACCTCGTGAACAAATTTATAAATTAATTACATGGGGCACTCAATAGGGCATATCAAGCCCCCTAAACATAAATATTATAACCTTATATAAATTCAAACTTGATAACACTAATACAACTATTATTGAGCATACTATAAAAGAGATTTTGAATGTGTCAGGTTGAGCTCTTTCATCATCTAAAAAAATGTCCAAATATTTTGGTGTGGTATGTTTATAGGGACTCATAATGAGCTTTTGGATGTATGGAGCTAGCTTAGGTTGATTCTAGGTGTTACCCATATTAATTTTTATATAGATTTATTCTGGGTAGGATGAAACATATATGACTAGTATTCCTTCCTTATCTCATTGTTATTTCATGTTTAAAATCATATAAAATAGGTAAGCTCTGATACAAATTATCAATGCCATGAGCCATGGGATCTTGTGCACAGGGAATACCTTGTATTTAGAGATAAATCTTTGAGGTTATGAAGTGTGCACATTGTCTTATATTGGAGAAAGTAAACCAACACAAATTTAAGTATTTAGAAGACTGATACTTGTAGTAAATACAAATTATATTCAATTGTAATATATAAGAGAAAAGTATAGAGACAAACAATGCTACAACAAGGCTAGGCACACACATGCATATAATCAAGAGGGGGAACACTTATTTAAATTTTCCTAGACTAAAAATGTGAATATAATGTATATCATAAAGGTTATTAACTCAAGCATTTTATCCATCACTATGATTTTGATATCATAAATTTCAATTCAAATGCATACATTACATATTTAAACACAAAATATAAGAATGCAATTACAATTATCAAAAGTTACAAAAAGAATAGAACTATAAGTCTTTTCATCTTCTTCCCCTAAAATGGTTGAGATTATTCCAAGTGTGTGGAAATTGAATTATTTAGTTAGATTCTTATTCTAATGGATTCCATAACATGTCACTAAATTAATAAGTTCCATCTAGCAATCCATGTGGATGTTGTGTGATGAAAATATCCATGTAGAGTGAATGAGATGTAGCATGGTCTCTGCTAGGTGCAAGAGGCTCTATGCATATATGAAGTGATAAAATAAATTTGGTGGTGTGTAATATTTGTTTTTAGGTGTAATATGATTTATGTATAAGTGTTTCAAGACTTGTTTGTGCATATAATGAATTCAATGTGAAAGACTCCAAGCTAAGTTGTGCACAATATATATTTGGAAGGTTGCACACAAAGCACCAATGTTAGATTTAAAATATCCTCAATGTTGCCTTTAAATACATCATAACATCACCTATTATGATGTACAAATTTAATCTTCTAAATACACCTCAATGACATGTCATAAGTCAACTTAAAGCCACCTAAAAGCTCATCGTAATGTCTCTAGCTAAATTCATGTGTTATAAAGACACCCTAATGTCACCCTCTAGAGATGCCTCCCTTATGTGACTAGAAATTTGACTTAAGAGATATAATTTTTGAAAAAAAAAATCCTATGTGACTTTAATATGAGTTAAAGGTGACTTTAGAAGGTGACGTTAACGGGTTTAAATTATGTAGTGTGTATGCAAATCCATGTGTCAATATCCTCTGCACTCTCACTATCTCTTAGAGATGTAAGGTTTGTAAAATTAATTTTTGGTACACCTAGCACTCTTAAAAATTTCATAAACTTATTTGTTGTAGACACTGCATTATGGCTACAACTAGATTCTAACTAGACTTCAAATTGATTTCTACCAAACAATGCAAATTAAGCCTAGGAATCACTAAATGTTCTATTTTCATTTGCACATCAAACATTAGTGCGTAGAATAATGTTGAGGCAACCCTATTTAAGGTATTATCTTGTATGCAATGGTAACTTCTTACATAGTCATCTCCAGTCCACTTATGACCTAACAATGTGATAGTTTGATCTTTAGGCCCATTAAGAGGGGCACTTAAACAATTCATAAAGTGCTTAAATGCTCGTAGAATGAATTAACTAATCAAACCAAATTAAATTCTTAAGAGGAATTTCCATGTGCAATTAGTAAAATTGAATTTTGTAAAAATTAAATTTCAATAAAAATGAGGTCATGATGACATCATCATCCTCAAAGTCAAGGAATTAAAAATATGTCCCTAAATTCCATAAATTTAGAAATGAACAGCGATGATCAATAAATAGGATCTCTTTCCCAAATATTAATTATATGTCCCCCCTTAACTCAACTAGGGTTATTTTCAACTCAACCATAGTTAACTCTAACCTAACTACATTTGGGTTAGAGTTAGTTTCGGAGGCTATAAATACAAAGCCTTGGCCATTGATCCATAAGCTCTCTTGGTATAAATTTATCATGCAAAAATACATACAAAAGCTTTCATTGATATAGTGTTATCATGTCCATTTGTTAAACCAAGCTAATTCAAAGCCAAATCCACCATTACTAAGGTGACAAGGAGAGGTGGTGCAAGGAGCTCCATTACCAAAGAATTCTTGATCACACAACCAAGCACATTAATTCATTGTAAACATATAACACTTGCTCTCATGAAAGGTAAAATTTATTGTTTTTATTTCATTTGTTAGTTACTTGTATAATTCACTAGCTCTTTGAGTGTCTAGGATAGAGGTATAAGTCTTTATTAGTATGTTTTATTTTATTTCTTTCATACTAACACCATACTAATATCCCATTTTGGATTCCTATTGATCACATAATGGCATGCTTGGTGGGAAATGTACCCCACAAAGTGCTTCATGTGGCCTTTTAGAACCGTCTGCTAACTTTTTTGGGCCAAACTTTTGATTTCATAACCAAA
The DNA here is from genome assembly GCA_037957365.1 of Torreya grandis. Classification (NCBI taxonomy): domain Eukaryota; kingdom Viridiplantae; phylum Streptophyta; class Pinopsida; order Cupressales; family Taxaceae; genus Torreya; species Torreya grandis. Next base: position 6,664,391 of record JARHVA010000183.1, read on the forward strand.
AAAGTGAAAAAATTAAGTTCTCAACCGAGACACAGGGACATGCAATTTTGCAAGTATGAAATGCAATTTTACACTAAAAAAGTGTGGTATTGAAAATGTAGTTTGGCATGATAGATGCATTTTTGTGTTGTGTAAGTGCAGTTTTATGTCACTATATTTTGTTTAGCCTAGGATATGTGGTTTTGCAATTGGTAGGTACGGTATTGCAAATGTAGTTTTACACTGTGTAAGTGTAATTTTATGTCACTAGATTTTATTTAGCCTATGATATGTGGTTTTTCAATTGGTAGGTGTGGTATTACATTCATAATAGCCAGGTTTGTACTAGTAAAGTGTGATTTTATGTTGTTAAAGTTTTTTTTCTTGTAAATGCAATATTGCACTGGTTAAATATAGTATTACTTTCATAAAAGTTAGTATTGCACTGGTAATAGGTGGTTTTACATTGACAGAGGTTATTTTTAGGGTATAGTCAGTTTTTCACCATAGAGATGCATTATTGCACTGTGTAAATGCAATTTTGCATTATGTAAATGTGGTTTTGCACTAAATGTGATTTTAAACTACATAAGTGCAGTTGTGTAGATTGGTGGTATTATACTGTAATCAATAATATTAAACTATGTAAAAAATAAATAAACCCTGAGAGCTGAAAATGTAAGTTTGATTGATGATTAGTTATTTTGCCAAGAAACAAGAAAACCCCCTAATAATTTTTGTAGGACCCAAGGCCAAGAAAGAAGGTTTTTAGCATATCAAATTTTCATTTATACTTACACTTGGTGTTTAAAAATCATCTAAATAAACTTTTATTTTATTTTTCAAAGTTTACAAATGCAAACAAAGCCCAAGGGATAAATTTCACTTCACTCTTCACTTAGTGCTTTAAAACGAACACAAATCCTAGACTAAGTGCTCTTAAAGAATTTTGTTTTTAACTTTTTGTTTTTTATTTGTTTTTTGTGTTTTTTCTTGTAAACCAAACTTTTACAAATATGCTCTCCCTTATCCCTTTTAGGGAACTTAGGTGACCAAAAGTGCTTCATTCATTATCTTTGTTATTTAGTCCAAGCCTAAAAATATCATCGTTTATGCTCTCCCCAAGTTCGAATAACTTGGGTGAACCAAAAAATGAGCCTTAAATTCCTTCTAGTTTTATTTATTTCATGAACTTGGCTTATGGGCATGATTTCATCATCTCCCCACAAGTTTTTTAGGGAAGATTTGACCCATGATTTCATCTCCTGGTATTGTTTCAACCCCACTCCATGATGGGGTATATAAATTGAGGGTAACTCACTGGGATATTAGTTTGAGTGTTTAAACTAACTTTGTTAGGATATCTACCTCAGAACAATGGCCTAATCTAGACATCACACTACACTGAGCAATCTGATAGATGTAGTGGTTGTAAAAAAGATAAAACCTTTTTACAATAAATTGATTAGCTTAGATCCAAATGATATGTTTCTCTCTAGTGTTAACCACACATATGGGACCATCTAGAACATGTGAAATTTACAGTTTTTAGAAAAACCCTACTTATCACAAAAATATTGTCAATGTAGGATGAATAGCCTAAAGTTCCATGTCATCATACAAATTCTTGAGAGAAGAGGGGCGTAAAAACCCTAATTTTCATGTGCATCTAAATTTATTAGATTAACAAATTATTTACTCTCAAGGAGTATAATTATGGAATTTGAAAATATGAAGTAACCTTGTTAGTTTTAAGGGATAGGATGATGCACTTAGGTGTTTTTGTGTTTATTTCTTTTATTTACATTATTTTTGTCTAAATTTGTTTTTTTTGTCAAAAAAAATCAAAGCAAGTCATGATTCAATCATATGTTTGTACACCCCTTTTAGCCTAAAGAGGTGTTATTCTACGCATTTGATAACACACTTTGCTTTAGACATTTTCAAAACATTTGTGTGTATGTGCCACTTGTTTGAAAGGGGCATCATTATGTTGCCATTTTCATTCCAAGTTTTTATCTTAAAGTTTTGAAATAAAAAGTATTATCATACCTTTTAAGCAAGATAGCATCGTTATGTTGTTCGTATTGTTTCAAAACCTTTGCCTTGTGTCAAATTGATTTTGAAACCATGTATGCCTTTTGGTCTATAATTGGTATCATTATGCCATCCATTTTGGTCTATAATATTATCCATTTAAGAAAATTAAGTATTCTAAACCAAGTTCAAAATTGGTCATGTAGTTTAGATTCAAACATTGACTGACTTATACCTATGCCTCACTTAATTTTGGCTTAGATGTTTACCTCTAAATTTTGAATTGTGTAACTTGGACTAATTCCTTGTTTATTTGAAGATATTTTTTCCTAGATTTAGGAATTGATCAATTTTATGTATGCCTCAAATCTATTTTGTTGTTTAGAACTAAAGTCAAAACTCTCTTTTCAAGTACAACCTTAAACTGATTAGTTTACATTGAGTCTTGCTTATCACTTGGCCCTGAATGTTCTACTCATTATGTTTATTTTTAATTACTTGAGATTGAATTTCCCAATTAGTTTTAGGCATGTTCCTAAGGTCTGATGTCATTTACCAATGATCAAGTTTATGTTTGAATCCATGTGCCTAGTTTGAATCGAAGTGTTTCAAATTGTTAGATTGATCACCTTGTCATTTTTTCCTAGACCTAGTTGTTTTCAAGTCTATCTATATGTCATGTTTCCAAAGACCCAAAAAAATTCCCTTTCATTTCTCAATGAAGTGTGTTTTGAAGTCTAGATTTGTGCCTTGTTTCCAAAGACCTAGCATTTACCTTTTAGTTTTTAGGCCTAATTATTTTCAAGTATAACTCGTGTTTATAAAGACCAAGTAATTTATCCTTTAGTTTTTTGACCAAGTGTGTTTTCAAGCCTAGCTTTGTTACTTTTTTCCAAAGATCTAGCATTTACCTTTTAGTTTTTAGGCCTAGTTTATTTCAAGTTTAGCTTTATGTCGTGTCGTGTTTTCTAAGACCTAGCATTTGCCTTAGTTTTTATATTTATTTTTGAGCCTATCTTTGTGCCTTGTTACCAAAGACCTAGCAATGTTTTCTATTTTTAGACCTAGATTATATTTGTTTGAAACACTTTGTGAAAATTAGGATTTAAAACTTACCATTCACTTGACCATTTGTGAGCAACACATTAGACCTTGAGGATAATTTAGACTAAGTTTGTCATTGACAATTTTGGAGGATAGCTCCATTCCTAGGCCAAGTTTGAACCATTTACCATTTAGACCATGTTTTAAGAGTTTTAAAAACTCTAGACCTTTTCTTCATGAGATGTTAGTCATGGATTTAGATATGCCTCACTACACATGTTGTGGAACCATAGATAATCTGGATTGTGATAATGTAGTCATAAATGATACCTTTGTTCAAGACCCATATGGTGATTAGGTAGTTTTTGAGATAGATCCCTATCCTCCTTACACTACCCAATATGTGGAATAAATCCAAGATCTATTAGAATACTACCTGTTTGATACACCTCCATATCTAGGTCAAGATCAAGAATAAACAACCCAATACCTTGCTAATGTGCCATCTGTTATCAAACAAGTCCAACAGCAGCCATACTATGTTAACATGCCATTGACATATGATCCATAATTATTTGATAATCACTTGCTTGAAAACCAAGAATGAGTTTTTAGTCATATCCATATATTTAGGGGCCAAGTTTCTAGAAGACTCCCCCATGAAAACCTACCTAGTCTAGTTAGAGTGTCGATAAATGTAATTTATACCCAAACTATTAAACAAACCTCTACTATCATACCAATGACAAACCAATACACAAATATGCTTGTAAGAGGAAAGGGCCCCATGGAGGACCAATTTGCACAAATTTAACAAGCATATCAAACCTATCTTAACCTAGTGCAAAATTTCAATGGCATGGCCATATCTAATGATCCACTCATATAGCTAAATCCTCCAACATGAATAGAAATTGATTCGATAGGTCAAGTTAATTTGGACATAGACCCATTTACCCAAAGTAATTTATTAGGTGACATGTTCAATGTCCCTTTCATTGAGGAAGTAATTATGGCCTCTACTCAAGATGATTGCTAAATATAATAGATAACAGACATCCAAGACAAGGTGAGGTAAATGCACCATCAAATTACCTTCAATAACAAGTGCCTCTAGTTGATACCATGATTGGTTCACAAAACTAGGGGTAGAAATGCCTACTTCACAACCACAACAAGTTAATCCCAATCCTTAACCAGCTACTTCTTCACGCACGCAATAATAGGGGATAAGTAATCTAATGCCAACCAATGTTTTTTCCTTAATAAGTGATGAATGTTATCCCACCTCAATAAGTGATGGATAATATTCCATGTAAATAGGCACAACCTAATTTACCACCAAAATAGAGGTATAACATTATGCCACCTCAATTGGGGGTAATAAATGTTCTACCTCAACAAGTAGTGGAAAATATACCTCAACAATCATAGACCAATATACCCCAACAATCACACACATTATCTAATCAATAATTATGTCTATTGGTCAAAGATAACTGTCAAACACCCAACAAGCATCTAGTTCACAATAGGTGTTTTTGCAACAAAGAGGTACCAATGTCCAATAAATACCTATTAGGAAATCATTGTCTTTTACTCAGAAAATACCACAAATTCAAAGATAAGGCCTTGGTCAAAATAAGTTCCCTTTATTCAGATAGGTTTGAATAGTCTACAAGAAGTCCTTACTCAACCTCAGTAGGCACAATATATTCCACAAAGCCATATCCTTCCATCACAACCCCAATTCCCTCAGACCCAAGGCTATATACCAAATTGGAACCAAAATATTTATCAAAATGTATGCAATATCAACAACCACATCCCAATCTATAAATTCACATTCATGGTAGATTCACCCATCAAACCAACATTCCATAACACTCCATACCTCCATTGTACCCCGATCAAGGTAATCCAACTTTGACTGCCCAACCACGAGTACAACCAAATGTACCATCAAGTTTCTTGGCCCAAGAAATAAAATAAATGAAGGATGGAATTGTCACCATTCAAATAGGAAAGCAGACCAAGAAATTTAAATTAGATGACATGTGTTCCTACCCATTTAACATAGAGTATCTTCAGATACCATTTCCTCAAGGGTATGAGCTATCTAAATTTGACAAGTACAAGGGTAAAGGAGACCATAAGGTGCATCTAATAGTGTTCTTTATCACTTTTCAACCAATGGCCTATAATGACATCTACCTACTCCTTTGTTTCCTCAAAGTCTAGCTAGACAAGATTTGGAGTGGTTTCTCAAGTTGCCAAAAAATTAGTATATGATTTTTATGATCTCTCAGATAAATTTGTGAAACATTTTTCCTACAAACTTGAGCATGAGATTTTAGTAGTATATTTGAGTCAAGCCAAGAAAAAATTTGGTGAGAGTTTGTAATATACTTACAGATATGGAGAGCACTTGCTAGTCATTTCACCCACAACTTACTAGATAAATAATTGGTGGCTGTGTTTACCAAAAATATATACAGAGAAATATCTTTTAACTTGGAGCTTCAGTGTGCACACATATTCAAGGAGATTATTGATAAAGGCTTATAGATTGAAAAGGCCCTTACTAATAAAGGGATTATCAAGTTGTCTTCTTCAAACTAGAATCATAACCAAAATAAATACATAGAAACAAGACAAAACCATAGCCTAGTCCAAGTGCAAACATCTGCACCAGCTCAAGCTAATAACTATGAAAAATCCAAACTATACAACTACAATAAAAATGTTGTTGGTAATGGACTAACTAATTTGCATCATGTCTAAATAGTGAAAACATTGTATGCTCAACCTATGATTTAAATGGAGATTATACCCTTATCAACATCCTATCCATCAAGTGCAACTTACACCACAACCTAGACCAGCTCCTTAAATGCCACAACCACCAGCTTTGCAAACCCTTTCTACAAGAATAAGACCCATTACTAGAGTCTTCAAAAATATTGGTGAGCCCATTGAAGTAGTGTTTTAAAAAATATCTATGGCCAATATGATTAGTTATCCAATTTTAAAACATTATCTTGAAGGTATACCATATCCAAACTAGTATAAAGAGCATGAGTTCTGTGAATACCATCATGTTCACAAACACTTTATATGTCATTGTGTTTATTTGAAGAACCTTAATAAAAAAATATTGGAAAATGGAAAAATCTAGTTGGATAATGGAGCATATACTTCCAATCAAAACTTAGCTATCTACCAAAATCCTTTTCCACAAGCAAACATATAAATAAATAACTAAGCAAACAAACACATAGAAAACTTAAAAATAAAATCAACAGAAAGCATCCTGACATTTAACCAAGTCAATACCTACATGTGAAGGTTTAATGTAATGATAAATATATGGTGCTCCCAAGAAAGGCTATATGCAAGGGAACAACATGTGGGGATAAGATATCTTGATATAAGCTACATGCTTTGATGTTTCCCCAAAAGGGTGAAAGTTGCATGCTTGGCCTAAAAAGTGTGAATTGGATGGTGCCCTTAAGAAGGATATATACAAAGGCAAGGTCATACCCCCAATGATAGTGAAATGGATTAGAACCAACCATGTAATTGTCCCCAACAGGTCATATCGAGTATGGTTGACTAGGTTTAGATAGGACAAATGTTTTTGGATTTTGAGGCTTAATATCTCTTTAGGAGATTGTAAGCCGATTTTCTAATGTTTAGGATTTTGAAATATTTTGAATGCTTTTAGAATTTTATAAGCATATCAATTCAATCAATAATTAAGAGACACCTAATTGTCCACTTTAGAAAATCCAAGCTGGTTTTCAAACACAATAGAGCTAGTCATTACCTATCCAAGAGCCATCTTTTTAAGACCAAGATGTGTCCAAAACTGATATTTTACAATCAATTGTAAACTAAGGCTAAGATAACCAACCAATACAATATGTTTTTGTTGAAACACCTATTTATGATGAGTTAACCTATGTTGAATCATCCTTTGACCATTGCCTTATTTTTAAGGAGCCTCACCTTGATAAACCAATCTCTGTGGAGTTGCCTATTGATCCTTTCCCTTTGGTTGAGGAGTCTCAATTTGACAAGCCATTCTTCATTGAGTCACCCCCTAATGTTTATAATCACCTTTCGATAAATAATTATCTTTACCATTAACCTATTTTTAAGGAGCCTCACTTTGACGAGCCAATCTCTATGGAGTCCTTAGTTGAACCTAATTATGAAGATCCCATTGTCCAACCCAAGGGCATTACTCATCTAATACCAAAAATTTAACATAACATATTTGCCACAACACTAGATGAAGAATCAACATTAAATTTAGGTTCTATTTTTGAACCAATATTAGTTTTAGCATCATAAGTAGAATCAATGTTAGTCTCAACACTGGATTCAGAATCTTTTGAGTCAAACTCAACTTCAGAATCAAAATACATTTGTGGTTGTTAAAAAATTGGTTACACATGCCTTGCAGATCAATTTTAATACATTTGTGATCTTTACATAATTTTTGAGGATGATTACTTCAACATTGACACAAGTTCTCCTAATATCTTCTACGAGGATTATGTCACCTTTGTCACCTTGTACCATATCATATACCATACCTTTCCTATTAGCCAAAGTTTTTTTAACCTCTCTCCCTCCCCCTTTTGACTTTGGTTCCAATCCATTGATTTTTTGAGCACCTTTAGCAAGGAGATTTAGGTATAGGTTTCAACAGTTGATTTAGTATTTTACACATAGGCAGTATCTTGGACCTGTATGATAGTGGTTTGACAATTATGTTCTTCATTATTTTCATGTTTTATTTCATTCTTGGTGCTACTAATTATAACCATCTTTGGGAAAATTAGTAATATTGATCTATGTCATTATTTCCTAACTATAAGCACCTATGAGCAAATCAAGAGCAATACCTTTACCATGCATTACTGCATCACCTTGCCATTCCTATTCTATATTGTGCCATTTGCCTGATTCATGAACCTATTGCTACCTAGTCAGATTCCTTTGCTATAAGGTAGAACTACAATGACTTGAGGTCCACTAGGACTATGTAGGCAATGATTGATTTATGTTAAGGTCAGCTTAGTCACCCTTTTCCCATGTTCTCACCTTTTTGTGTGCATTTTAAGTTTGAAGGCTCTCTCCATTTTTATTAGAATGCCTAAGCCATGCTCTCATCATTTTGAGAGTTATTTGCACTCTTTCCATTTTTTGATCTCATTTCCTTTTTTCAACCTTAGACGTAGTAATCATTATGAACCCAGTTCATTTGTGAGTGCTTCTCTCTTGCCTTTAGGGTGGTTTTTATTAGAATAATTAATGATTAAGTGGTATTATTTATGTACCCTTAATATATTAAATTATATTTTTCAAATAATAATATATTTTATTATTTATCATGAGTTTATCCTCGTCTAAATAAATAAAAATATATATTAAATGACCTTTGGAGAGGTTGGACCTATTAATGTGGTGGTTTTAAAAGGTCACATTATAATGGTTAGATTACCTTGCCTATATAATAAAAAATTTATATTGTAAGATGCAATGGAAAAAAGTAGAGTTGAGACAAATGAGGAAATGTGGAGAACACATTTCCAAGTTATGTGAAGATTGATTGAGAAGAAGTGAGAGGAACAAATATTGTATTGGGTATTTGTTAGTTTCTCATAATATGAATAATCTTTGTAGGTTTTTTACATCTTGGAATTTTTTTATGTATATCTTGTGTTGGTTTCATTTATGTGTTTGCTCTTGATCTCATATCTAGATCCATTGCTGGTATATATTATTTTACTTAATTTATCAATTTTAATATAAACCATACTCTCGCACTGGCATGATTTGTTTGTGTTAATGATTTCATGATTATAAATGTCATATTTTTGTCTTTTCTCTCACACTCATTATTTTAAAAGACCATTCTTATATTCCTCTACATGTCAATTATGTTTCCTTATCATCATTTTTTTCCCCCATATCTTGGGAGAATTACATTTGACATGAAGTTCATGTTAGATCTTGTGTTCATGGAACTATGTTGGTAGCATCAACTTATCTAGTACATCTAGAGTCAGCTTGGCTACTCCTTCATTTTCTTTTATCCCCGCCACCATTTTGTAGTTTTGTTTCATTGTCTCCTAAAGCCTAGGTGCAATGTTTACCATCTTGTTTATGTGTCATTGTCCTCTATGGCCCAAGAGTAATATTGTTTGTCTTTTGTTCATGCATTGTTATTCCTACATCATTATTATCTAAATTAGGGATCACCCTATCACAAAGAGTAACTTCTTTATTACACATGCGCAAATAATTTGTTTTGCATTTGCACTAACATTGTGATTAATCTTTGTTTGTGTTTATTTGATTTTTTTGTTCATTATTTTATTTATTAATGTTTTGTTGTTTGTTTCTTTTTTTTTTGATGTTTTACTTTGTTTATTTATAATTTTGTTTTGTTTGTTTACCTATTTATTCGCTTTTATTGTTGTGCCTTGACTTAGTATATATGTATTCATTAGATGATTCATTGTGCATTATACTTAAGTGTATCCATATTCATATGCCAACATTATCATCATGGTTTTTATCATTGGTGCATTATTTTCAATTATTTATTAGATTCGGTGTCAGTCCTTATGCACATTATGGCTAGATCATCATGGTACATATTGTCACGTGATACAACAAAAATTAGTTTGATATATATTATAAGAAATGGTGTCATAGTACTTTTCTTTGCTCATGCCTGACAAATTCTTGACCTATGCAAATATTACCTAAATACAGAGTAATTAAATCATAAATGAATTTTAATCCCTGCTAGTTAGGACATACATCTCCATACTAGTAAGTAGACCAAATTCATGCATATCCTTTGTACCAGTTTACTCTTACTCCATGAATACATATTTAGTATGTAAGATTGAATTTATTGATTTGCCCTACTAGGACAAAGACAATTGGTATTGTTGTCCCCAAAAAATGTCACTCATTTTTGGGACAACCTATGAACTATTTTGGTTCAACAGACCAAAATCCTCTCTCCCCTTTTCAAAAATTGTTCTGAGCATTCAAGTTTAAGAGCAAGTTTCCAACACTTAGGTGATTTCAAGGTTGGTTCAATGACTTGGTTCAATCAAAAATGTCCATCGTCAAGCATCTAAGAAAGGATTGAACCACTAAACCTTGAACCATTTTGGTTCAATGGGTTCAAAGGTTCAACGTCATCATCAAGAGTTAAGTGCTTTGTCAAGGTTCAAAGTTCAACCATTTCAAGGTTCCACGGCTATGAACACTTAACAAAAAATAAAGGCTTGAACCGTTGAACCTTGAACCATTTTGGTTCATCAGTTCAATGGGTTCAATGACCAAATGGTTCAACATGTTTGGTTCAAAAGATCAAAAGCACTTGGCCATATAAACAGATTGAACCAATTCACCCATTGAACCGTTGAACCAAGGTTGGTTCAACAGGTTGGTTCAATTGGTAGGTTTAAGGGGCTGCCCCAAAGCCAAAGGAACAAATGCCCTTGCAAAGGGCAATGAACTAGAGGCAAGTGCCCTTGCGGAGGGCAGAAAACATTGGTTCAAGGGTCAAAGAGAAGACAAAAAAGATAGAATTCTTTTGGATTTGTTCAAAGGCCGATAGGGAACATTTCCTTTAGACTTTTTGTCCAAAGGAAATTATTAAGTGAAAGAGCCGTTAGAATTCTTTCAAAAGTATTTTCCACTGAAAAATGACTAAGGCAAAGCCCGAAGGAATTCCTTCAAACTTTTGTCCGAAGAAAATAAGCCTGACCAAAGGAATGCCCAAAAGGAAAAACCCTGAGAGTGGAGCGCTCCAAGTGTCATCATCTGTGTGATTGCTAGATTACGTAGAACATGCCACGTGTCCCTTGAAAAGCTCGACAGAAGCTGCCAAGTGTTAACATCCGCAGTCTCTCCCTTTCATTTCATAAAGACTGTGGTGGATCCCAAGTGAGTTGATAAAGTAAGCGGATGTTGCCATGTGTCCTGGCCTGTTTCACAGCAGAACACACCACGTGTCACTTGTTGCGATTAGTGGAAAGTGGCCAAAGTAAGTGGGAAAGACACGAAGGAATTGCTAAGGAGGATGATGGACTTGAATGCATTTAAAGGCCAAAATGCTAAAGGGAAGAACCACTGATGGAAGAGCGTAAAGAGCCAGCAAGGCCAAGGATATAGCCTTGAGAGCTCAAATACCAAGAAAAGACAAAACCAGAAAGGGAAAAAGATAGCCCGAGGGCTCAAATCATAGCAGAAAGAGGGAAAGGCAAATATCATCAAGGGAGTTATTTCTAGTAGGTGAAATAGTGGATCAATTGGATTTTTGAAGCACACCAAATCAAAGATGCAGCGTATTTTCCTTCCAGGAAGTAACGGCAAATTAGACATCTGCACAGATGTCAAAAATAAGACCAGACAACCCATGCTTAGGAGGAGACATTTGAGATGATTCAGAATGCCAAAGTCAAGGCCAATGACCTATTCCAGCATGGCCCTTTCATAAATATTTAAGGCATTCAATTCAACATGGATCTTTTTCATGAAAACAAGTGCCCAAGTCTTTCTTGGAGCGCTATATATTGTAATCTCTCATTTTATGCAAGGGAGATCTTCTCATTAACATAAGCAAAACTCTACCCAAATTGAAAGATGAATACTGAGACTTTGAGCTCAGATTATTGTTCATATTATTTTATCTGAATGAGAAAGCAAGTTACTTGCAGACTTTGTGTTGTTATAGCTTGTGCCATTTTAGGAGATTGTTCTTATGTTTGTCTTCTAGATGCATTCTTATTTATTTAATCTAACAAGCAGAATTAGTGGAAGTGATAAGAAAGATGTCCTGAAGACAGTTTCTTTCAGACTTTATGATGTTATAGTTGTCTTCAGTGTGTGTTTATTTTCTGTTCCTGTGTAAAGGATCTTGGGATGACTTTGTGCCCTCATTATCCTTTGTATTTCACTCTTGGGCAGTCGAGGCGGAGACTTTGTGCTACGTCTCAGTCTGTTGGTTACTACACCTTTAGTTACCAGTTACTTATCCTACCTGAAAGAACTCCTACTGTCCCCTGCAAGAACACTTTTGAAAGAAGAGAAGTGCCTTCAGTGTTTTCACCAAGATTTTCTCCTTTGTTTATGAACATCATCTCTGAAAGAAGAGAGATGGATGGTGTATCCTACACCTGAGTGTTATTTTTTGCATATATATATATATATAGTATAGCTCCTCATATTTTATAGGGAACCTCCCCTTGATGAGAGGAGAGATTTGTCCCCTGTTGATGTAGTAAAGTTGCACACTTGGCCGACCAATCTCCCTATGTTGTGGTTGAAGAGACCTATTTTTCTCACCAGTTAGCTAATCGACAAAATATTCACCCAATAGGTATCATGCTTCCATTCACCCTATTGCCCCCCCCCCCACTGTGCCAATAATTGTAACCACTTTTTGGGCAACTCATTGTGTTTCAATCTATCTGGATGTTAATGATTATAACCACCTTTGGGCAAATCCTTATCTCTATCTACCCTACTGGGGAATTTTTTATAATGCTAATAATTATAACCACCTTTGGGAAAATCATTCATTTTATTTCACTATGTTGATGATTATAACTGGTTTTGAGCAAATCATCCTTTTTATCTGCCCTACTAGGGCATCTCATTGTGCCACTAATTATGACCTCCTTTGAACAAATAATTTTTTTCTTTTTTACCTGTAGGTTCCATCATTTCCTTCTTTTCAAGGGAATGTTTGCCAACCTTATTTGTTTCCCACTCCCTCAAGGGGGCATCTAAGACTCATCCATCATCTTTTGGGGCATTATGCATTAACAAATTTATTATTGTTTGAGAAGATGTTATTATGCCTATAACCTAAAATGCCTTTCCAAATAAGGGAAACTATAGACACCCCATTCTGGCCACAAATGGATTCCAATCGGACTTCAAATTGATTTATACCAAACAATGCAAATTAAACCTAAGAATTATTGAATGTCCCAATTTTGTCTATACATCAAACATTAGTGCTCAAAATCATGTTAAGGTATCCCTATTTAGGGTATTATCTTGTACGCAATAATAACCTCTCACAGATTCATCTTTAGTTAATTTGTAACCTAACAATGTGACATTTTAGCCTTTGGACCCATTTAGCGGGGCACTTGAACAATTCCTAAAGTGCTAAGATGCTAATCAGGATGAATTAACTAATCAAACTAAATTAAATGCTCAAGTAGAATTTTCATGTGCAATTAGTAAAATTAAATTTTGTAAAAAAGAAATTTCAATAAAAATAAGGTCATGATGACATCATCATCATCAAGTCAAAGAATTGAAAATATCTCCCTAAATGCCACAAATTCAGAAATGGAGAGCCATGCTCAATAAATAAGATCTCTATTCCAAATATTAATTACATGTCCCCTCCTTAACTCAACTAGAGTTAGATTGAAATCAATTACATTTAGCTCTTACTTAACTACAATTGAGTTAGAATTAGTTTTGGAGGATATAAATACAAGGCCTCACCCATTAATCCATAAGCTCTCTTGGTGTAAATTTCTCATGCAAAAATACATGTAAAAGCTTCCATTGATATAGTGTTATCATGTCCATTAGCTAAGCCAAGGCAAGTCAAATCCAAATCCAACATTAGCAAGGCGATAAGGAGAGATGGTGCAAGGGGCTCTATTATCAAAGAATTCTTGATCATACAACCAAGCACATCAATTTATTGCCAACATACAACACGTGCTTTCATAGAAGATAACATTTCTTGTTTTGCTTTCATTTGTTAGTTACTTGTATATTTCACTAGCTCTTTGAGTGTCTAGGCTAGAGGTGTGAATCTTTATTAGTGTGTTTGGTTTGATTTCTTTCATACTAACACCATACTAATCTCCCCTCTTGAATTCCTATTTATCATATCTAGAAGTCCAAAAACCTACAAAATGATCATCGGTTTGTCTAAAATAAATATCAATCTTGTGTTCAATTCTAAAATTTTGAAAATGACTAAGTACTGACTAGATTTAATTTTGAAAAACTATTTTTCAAATGACAACTCCTATAGTGTGGTAACTCCTAGAATGCTAGAATTAATTTCAAAAGACCTAGAGTGGCCCTAATCTATTATAATTAGTAAAAATATTCATGATGCTCCATTATACTATTTTAATTTGTATGGTATTGAAAGTCAGTTGTAAGCTCTTGGAATAACACAACCAATTATCATAAGTAAGTCACAGGGCAAGTTAATGGTATGTCCTTGTGTATATTAGAGATCTACAATGAAAAAATTGTTGTACAAGTTGTGTCTGAATCAACACATGACTATAATACAAACAATTCTAAATGATCTTTGCCGAAAAATGTAAACATAAAAAGAAATTTCTCAAACTTTTAAGTACAATGGCTCACAATCTTAAAGAAGGAAGAGACAAATAAGTTCATGATTTCTTAGCTTCACACCCCTAAATAGTAACCATTGATTTCTAAAGATATTGAACAACCATGTTTTGGGTGTTCATTTTATTGTACAAGCTTTTGACTAGGGCTTCACTATATTAGTTCAACTACCAAATAGAGGTAATGACCTAACTATATTCACATTTAACCTTGCTCCATCCAATACCAATGGATGGATGATAGGGTTTTGCTTCTTAGGTTAAATACTTAGTTCCTTCAAGTGTGTGAATTTTATGAGTTCTTAGTATGTTTAATTGTTTTTTTGGTTGTGATAATGGTTAATATTGTTAATAGGCTTAGAGCCTAATGTGTGCTCTAGTTTTCACATTTGAACAATATATTATGTAACACTTTCATGGTGTTTTTTAAATTAGAATAATAATTTTTAAATAAAAAAAGGGCAAGGAGGAAATGGAAAAATGAAGAGGGTATTTACATGCATGATCATATTAAGAGTTTTGAGTAAATAATCTACTCAGATCATCAAAGAAGAATTATTAAAAGTAAAATAATTAAAAGTGACTCAATTGTATATGGATTTTTAGTATTAGATGTTAGAGTTTCTATCACCTTTTAAAAAACTAGTAGTATACCAGAACAAGAGATTTAAAATTATAGAATTTTTAATTTTAATATAACTAAAAAGTGTTATAATTCCCACTATTAAATATTGCTTAATGAATTATATGTACAAGTTCAATTTTTTTTTTCGATACTTAAACATTTTAAAAAATTATAACATTTTAAAGCTTCCTTCATACAATATAATTGTTGGGGATGTGGCTTTTCCATCTATTATTTTTTGTATGATTAATATTGCACAATATTTTTTATTAAATTAATAGAAATACGCTTTTCAACAAACCCCTCTCCCCATCTCCTCTCATAACACTCTTAAATCCCAAAAAATAAATTTAAAAAAAACAACAACATTATAATCATAGGCCCAAAGAATGATATTCAAAATTATTGGAATATTATAAAAGAAAATGAGCTTTTTGTGCTTCCTTAACGAAGAAAATATATGCCCCATAGATCATTACAAATTTATCACATTGCTTGCATGCCTGCATAAAGTTCTACCTGATTGGAAAACATAATTACTTGCCAAGAGTGCATCCACGTGAAAGTTTTATCACAAATAAATTAGTTTATTAAATAAAAATAAAAAAGAATGTATACATAATAAATAGTGGAATAATTTATACGTTCTATCACATAACAAAATTAAATGACATGTATGAACAATTCTTTTGAGAAAAAAAAAAATTCAAATAAAATTATTTTAATTTTAAAGTGTTAATCAAAATACATTATTATGATTTTCCTTAATCTATATATTATATTTGAATAAAAATATGTTATACATCCAATCAAAAAGATGGGTGACAGGAAAAACATCCCCCAACAAAAAAGAATAATAAATATTAAATTAAAACTAATTTTAAGGAAAAAACAGAATTAAAATCTTATCACACAATAATATTCGTATAAAATTACATAATGATTAATATCAATGATTTAATTATTTTGAGAAAGTAAGAATATATTGAGATGTTGATCAATCACGTGGGATTTTTTGTGATGTTCGATAAAGATTTATCGGGAAAGAGATCTGTTAGAGTTTATGCGATTGTGAATATCTCCAAACTTCTTTGGTATTCCATTCACATTTAATCTTCGTGGGCTTGTAGATCTGATTTTTTAACTTTGAAAGCCTTTCATTTAAATGTTTCCGCTGCAATTTCATCGAGCACCGAACTACGAGGTGCTCTTTTAAGAGTGGTGCCGGTGCGTCTCACTCTCAGTTAGTTTGGAGGAAAAAAGGAGCCCCCAGTCACAACTTTTTATGGCATAATCATGACATTTTTTATCGATCGCTGGGCTTTTCTCCTCCTCCCCTGCCAGGAAATCCTCCTTATACTTTGGTCTCTTTCCGGAGTGATGCTGATTCGGTTGGGCCCCTTGCCCTTCCTGGCCCGCTGGCCTGCTTAGCATCTTCTTGTCGTTCCCCTCAAGCAGCTCAAAGCCCTTTTGAACACAATGGGTAAAAGGAAGGGACAAAGGATGGAAGCAGAAACACTGAGATCTGATGCTGAAGATCTGGTAAAAGAAGGGAACAAATGGACTATAACAGGAATCCTCTCTCACTACCGCAGAAGAAGACTCACCCCAGATATTCACTGATTTGTTGCTGGTTACGTTTAGGTGTTTTCACCGGCTTGCTTTTAATGCTCATGATTGGTTTTGCTGAAGACACCTTGCCCACTGGTGGTTTCCCCTCTGCGAAATTTTTGCTGAAGTTTGGATGTTGATAGTGGTATTTCAGTTCTCTTGGTTGCTTTTAGCGGTCGTTTTAGTGGTTATTATTTTGATTGGTTGTTTTCTCTTTATCTTTGTGGATTTTCTATGTCATATCTTTGATTTCCCTATTAATATTGATTACCTTTGTATTGAGTTGAGTGGTCCCCTCAAAACCCTGTCTTTTACCCAATCAAATAAATAACAACCTAGTTATTTTTTATAAATAAAATAATTTTAGTTGAGTTTGTTAATCAAAAGCACATCATGATTTTTCTTAATCACATGGCATGTGACGGGTGACAAAAATCTGTTGAGTGGGCCAACAAATGTGTAGGACATGAACGTACAAACCTGTCATGACAACAAACCACAACAGCACACACAGCAATTGTCTTACCTTTATATACAAGTGTCTTCAAATCATTTCTGCACCTAAGAATATATACAGTGTATAATTTTCTGCTGCAACCAAATTCTTTTGCTTGGTGTTAGCAGCCAAGGAGTATATATTAGAACTAGTAGTTTATAGCACAATGAATTTTTCTCTTAAACTTGTTTTGGGTATTCTAGGTATGGTGGATATACATGTTATATTTAGAATGTGTTTATAGTATGCCCCTATAGCTTAGAAGATATATAGTTTATATAGACTGTTTGACACTTTTGTGTGTCGGTTAGTGTTAAGCAGCCTACCTTCAACACCATTTTGAATGCATCCCTGTTTGGAAATATATTTAATCTGCATACTGGGTATTGTGAAAAGTGGTTAATATGACCAGTAAAGAAGGATGTTTAGTTGAAGTTGATATGTGATCTTATATAATATATTTTGTTCTACACAGGGAATGGAACAGCATTAGCACTTTTCTGCTCACCAATGTGAGTGCCATGCAGACTTAGAATTTTCCTTGTTTAAGCTTCATCCAATATAGCAGACATTGACTATATATCCATGGTTGTATAATATAGTCTCTAAGGCTAATATTGCAGGCCAACTATTTGGACCATACTGAAACTAAATTCAACAAAGGAGTACTCTGGCATGCCATATGTGTGCACACTCTTCAATTGTAGCCTCTGGTTACTGTATGGAATGCCATTTGTTAAGCCTCATAGCATCATGTTACTCACAGTCAATGGGGCTGGCTTTATCTTGGAACTCTTTTATCTCAGCACCTTTCTCAGATATGCTTCCAAAAGGATTAAGGTATTGCTTCCCCCAAAAAGGTGTACTTTCATGAATAGGTATTGGATGAATCTCATGTAAAACAAAGTAATATAAGTCCATGTTCTAATCAAACTTCCATGAAATCCTCATTCCAGGTTAAAACAATGAAAATACTATTTTCACTGGCCATGGCATATGTTACTCTGGTGGTGATTGCTATGACAGCCCTGCAAAGTTATCGTGCAAGGCAGTTACTGGCAGGCATTGCTGCTGTTGTTCTGTCCATAGCAATGTATGCCTCTCCTTTGTCTGTCATGGTAAGTGCACACATACGTCGCTGGCATAACTAGGCGGTTTAGCACTTTTTGCATGCAAATAAGTGTTAAATCCGTGGTTGAACCTTTCATTCTATTCTCCTCATCGTGATGATGGATTACAAATGTAATCCGAAAATTGATCTAATAATCACTTATACAGTTTTATTTTTATCCAGAAGCTATTCACTCTATTCCATTCGTAAACTTGTGTTTTCTATGCATCTATACTAACTATCATTGTATTTTCATGGTGATGAATATTTCAGGGACTAGTTATAAGAACTAAGAGTGTTGAGTACATGCCTTTCCTCCTTTCAGTATTTAACCTAGTGAATGCAATTGTCTGGGCTTTATATTCTCTGATCACAAAGGACATATTCATTGGTGTAAGTATTTGGATCTTATTTTTTATTTTTTTCTTCTTTTGTTCGATTTTTTGAAAGCTTTTTGTAAGCAGATTTGAGGTTTTTGCAGGCACCCAGTGCTGTTGGCTGCCTTCTAGCAATTGTTCAGATCACAGTGTATGGCATGTACAGAAATTCAAAGCAGGAGATTCCAAATACAAAGGAAGAGAACCCAATTGCTCAGCTCACTGTTTGATGGATGGACTACTTCAATGAAATTTAATCTCTTGGAAGAAATTCTACTTATAAAAGAATGTATAGTTCCAACCCCTTATGTCTTGGGTTCAATACAAGGTATGTTACTTCCATGAAAAAAACAAAAAAAATTTGCACCACACCATAGTAAAAGAAACAAGAAAGCTATAAATGGAGTACTGTATAGCGAATTGCTGGTTGTTTCACTGTATTTTTATCAGGCCGATAGGCTTTTTCTTACAATGAAACAAATCTTGCTTGTACTGTATACTATAATGGGGGATCGGTGGCAGTAGATTTTTCTTCAATTTTTGTTGACCTTTTCTCATTTTTAGACCAAGATTCGAACCATATAATTCGTTGCAGAAATAACCAGCAGAATACATTTAGTGAATGCTTCCACCCGCTGCTTTCTTCCTTTTACCCTCCTAGCGCCTCGATTTACGCTGACAGTGATGTCAACTTCGCAGCAGAGGCTTTGGACGAATAGAGCACGAGATTTTTTTTTTTTTAGGTCTTGTTGAGTGTTCAATGAGGGTACTGGCGATTATGTCTTGACGATGATGGCTGATAGCCAGTCTGATTCAGAAGTTGATGTCTGGAACGTACTCTCCATCGGTTGAGTAAAAAAAAACCTGCAAAACTTTTAATCAGGAATACACTACCTAGAGGTTCTCCTGAACCAGGATTCTGGGCATTGGGATTTACTAAACTAAGTTTAGCGGATCTTTTTGGGAATTGTGTCTGGATTGCCCACGGATTGAGTGTAACTCGGTGAAATATTTTTGCATCTGATATTTTCTTTGGTGTGGAGGGTACCTTCTACCTCTGATATTTTCTTTGGTGATCAGGTGTCTTTTTTTTCCTCTTAATATAACCGTGTAAATTAAATTGATGTTATATATTATTAAATGGAAAATTGGTGGAGATGATTATGGAATTATTAATCAATGTGGTATGTGAAAAATTTAAGATAATAAAAAATGTTGTAGTTTAATTAGTGAGGACTATGGTTGTTTATATCTATTCATCAAGGCAAAAATCTTTCTGCATCCCGACACATAGAGTTAAGTGGTGAAGGTCAAAATCGTGTTTTGGATGATTTTGATGGCGTGGATGCCAACTCACTAATTTAAATATATACTTAACAGTACAAATTTACTAGATATTTATTTCTAAAATATGGATAGAATGATTTTATGTAATGCCTTCAGAGATATCAAACCAAAAAAAATCAAGATAAGAATATTAAAATTAATCTCTCATTGTAGTAGTTTCGTTGATAGGTATTCTACAGTAGCAACTAGGGGTGGGATGTAATAATGTGAATATGTTCAACTTTTAGTTTCACTGTGTATTTGACTCTAAAAAAAAGTCAAATCAAAAAATTATAATATCTTAATTGTATGTTGGAGTTTGGAACCTTTTTTATTAGAAAGATTGATTCGAATGTGAAACAATGGTAGCTTGAACCTACTATCTATTTATGATTATGGTGGAGGTAAAAGAGTACTCAATAGGTGTATAATATTTACAATATAATTAGTTTTATATTTGTAATAGGGGAAAGTGGCCTTACATTAAAATACAAGATAAAATCTACTATTACATAAGAGATTAAATTTAATCATATTAAATAATAAATCAAACTTAATTTATTATAAGAAATATTTTAGAATTAATAATAAATGTTAATAAGGAGTTTTTAAAAAATATTTGATTTCTCACAAATATAAAGACACTTATCATAAATAGATAGTAGAAAATATGTTCAAATGGTAAGGTGAACAAAACCCATAAAACTTAAAATGAACAAAGATTATATTTTCAATGCACTCTTTCGAAAATATCATTGCAGTCTTCTAGAAAGATTAAGTAATGATTATAGAAAACTTTGTCTAGGTGAAATCTAATTTGACAATATTATTTGTATGCTCCAAGGCTCTAAAAACCTTGATCACTTTTTTAGAATACATGTGTGTTTAACCCTAAAATGTTTGATTTTCTAGGTTGAGGTTACCTAGGTAACTTATTAAAAGGGTATATAGAAATGAATAAGCACAAAGGTGATAATCAGATCTACAATAGGTCAATTGAGTGCTAAACTCAAATATAAATATATACTAAATTTATCATATTGAGTTATGTTATAAATAGTAAGTACAACTATGTTAAATATAGAAATGATGAAGTAATGTACTTAACTTGTTCTGATGCTAATATAGTTCTAGATCTAGAATATGCATGAAGCATACTGAAAAATGGTTCTGGAACAAATGTCAAATTTTGACTTGGATGTTTCTAGAATCACAGACACTAACATTAGTGTGGGATGGTTGTGTCAATGCTACTGTATGAACTTGACGCAAGTGTTTTATATAGAATACCTATTGGAAAAGGGTGCGACCACTTGAATGCTTCTGAGTTTGACTTCACCTTCACTTTGTGTATTCAAATATGGGTCATGGACTGTCATTCCTCATGAATTTTCAAAACCATAGTTCTTCATCTTCATAGTGACATAGGATAAAAATGAGTTAGTAGGCACACGATGTCGAGCTAACCCCAAAAACCCCTCTATCAATGAGTGTTGCCTACATAGCCAAAACTCTGAAGAGAGACTTAGATTGATATAGTTCTCTCCTATGTATTGATTTTTGTGTGAATCATGCAATATGTGATAAGCAATTACAATAGTGACCTAGTTTATAACTTGATAAATAAAGCTCTTGAACTGCTCTTTTAGTAATTTAGACCTGTAGATGTGTTGTCCTTATGATTGATATGGAAATAAGAAAAAATAGGGAAGCTTTATTCAATTGAATGCTTGATAGAATGCCTTTTTTAAGTTGTCCGGTGAGTAGGTAAGAAATTTTTAGGTGAGGAATGAATGAGGATTGATCTTGTATTTATATCATTCTCTTTAGAAAAATAACTCACATTAAAGTACTTAGACTGACCATTAGGATACATTTTATTTACAAATTAGATGACTTTAGGGCATTAGACATTTGTGTTGGTTCAAGATACTAGCATCGACTCTAGTGTTTGTCCTAGATGTTAATGTCCAGGAAGTAGGAAAGTAGGTACAAACTTAAAACTTGTAGAGATGGGAGATAAATGTGTTTTACGCATTCTAGGCAAGCTAAAAGGCCTGGGTCATCAACATAAGACTGGTCAAACCAAGAAATAGGCCAAGGGGCACAAGATAAAGTAAATGCAATACTTTATAAAGTAGGAAAGATCTAAAACTAAGAGGAACAACCAAGGTCTGAGTTTGCCAGGTGTACAAGACTGAGGTGCTATATGATTTAGAAATAGTGTCTACAATGTGCAAATATCTTATAAACTGACTTGCTTATCTAAAACCATAACACATAATCACAAACAAGAAAAGAATGGGGAATTGATTTGGGGCCAATTTTATCCATCAATTATTATTAATTCCCTATACATGGAGTAAATTTAGCAATCACTACTCAATCTGTATCAATAAAAAAAATTGAATGTAGAGCCTAGTCCTATATGACTTCTCATGTTAGAATGTATGCATGGCAAAGAAATACAATGTTTTATATGTTTCTTCAATTATGCGATGAATGTTGAAATTAACTAGTCTTGAACTTTTAAAATATATTCTTTCAATAAATGTGTGGTTATTCCCTATCAATTTCATGTACATACATTGTCCTATATGTACTAATGTACCTATGTATTTATAAAAATTTCAAATTTAAATTAAGATCTTATTAGTTTAAGATGACATATAACAGGAAAGGAAGGTTGATAAATTAGAATTACAAATATGAAACACCTAAAATGAGGGTCACCTTGAAATCACACACTGTACATTTTGTGGTCAAAGGCACAAAACTCAATAAAATGGGGAAGGGAAGAGAGATAAAGAGGAGAGAGAAAGGACTAAGCATAAAAATAATAGGGTAAACTATAAACATGGGGAAAACATACCAATAAAATCCAAACATGATCTAATAATCATCAAACATACATGTACCCTAAAAAATTTAGTTTTACTACTAATAACTATCCTAGTACCAAAATTATGTGTCTGCATAATGCCCCAGTTTGATATATGTGTGTGCATACATATCAAATTGAAAAAAAACATGTAGATACAAAAAATATGCCTTGCTTGCTTAAAAACCTGATAGATTTATTGAAGTCAATATAAAAACAATAGTGTATTCAAAGTCAAAAGGAGAGAGAGATCCCCTTATTTCCACTATAAAAGGATGTGAAGATCTTAGAACTGACATCTCCACCCCTATGCCCTTGAATATAGAAATCACTACACCTAAAAACATGTGAAGAACATGTGCATGTGGATAAGTGCCCCAAAAATCAAAATATTTATAAAATCAATAAAAGAAAAACTGAAACTGATACATTTAATTTTGGTTGGTTGTTTTGCTAGTGATCTTAGTGCAAGTCCTCATTATCTCAAGTTCTGTGTGAGTGTCCTAGTGTGGTTGTATAATGTGATGATACCCTTATATAATTTCAATATATCTCCAAATATTTTCCAAATAAAAAATGCCCTTGTATAAATCCAAGTCTTAGAACTCGCGTTGAATTATACTTACATTTCTAAGTATAATGTTTAACAATAAATAAAATATAAGATAAGTAAATCTAAATTAATAAAAGACAGTAGGGTTATAAAATTTTATGGAAATATCTTGTGGTGAGAAAAATAATCATGTGTTGAGTATGTCTCAAAACATCAATCTACCACTGACTTCACATTAAGGAGCAAAATAATAAAAAAATGTTCTAAGTCCTGAGATGTGCAAAAGAGAATAGATATAATCTTTGCCTCCTTTTAATATGTTAGAAAAACTTGAAACACACATCTCCAAATAAAGGATTGCATGCATCATATGTAAGATATGACATAAAAGCACCAATTTTTAACATACTAAGATATCATCATGAAATCATGTATGTCATAAATAAATTTTTTCCATGCAAGCCTTTAGTGTAATATATATAAGCACAAGTATATGATACCCCAAATAGGTCTAAATATGATCAATGTAAACACAATAGTATATGCCCCTCATATGAAAAATATGAGCAATGGTTCATTTATAACTAATATTCCCCAAGTGGGAAACATATGATTAATGTATAAACATATAAATGTTAATCCACTCATGGAAAAAATGTGATCAATAAGGAACCAATATAATAAACCTCAATTAGGAAAATATAATTGATGAAATCGCATAATTAAGATTCCCCATGTGGGGAATTTTATAAACAATATAGATAGATAGTGACATAGAATATAACAATGAAAGGCATAAGAAAGTGTTATTTCCATTAATAGATGTATGATATGGATCATGGAATTGTCAAAAAGAACATAAAACATCTGTGTGATATAAACTGTGGTGAATAATTGACCCTGAGACATGTATTAACACAAGATCACAAAAATAGCATGCAAAAGAAGGAAAATAATTTGTAAGGGTGGAAAAGGAAAATCAATAAGAAAAATGAACAATAGACTCTCAAGAGTTAAAAGAAATAAATAATTACAAAGAACTAAGAAACAAAAAAGGTAACAAGTAGAGCCAAATGGAAAAGAATAAACTTTTCAAACAACTAAAGAAATGGATGATTAGTCAATCATGTAAAAAAGGGTTGAAAGATGGTACAATTGGTAAATCTCAAACACAAAATTTCTTAAAATATATAATATTATTGGAATTATTCAAATACTTATCTTATAATGTAAAAAGATAATATGTCTCTGAGCCAATTTTTTCTATAATAACAAATGGGCAAGCCAATTAGGCTTGAACTTTTCTTTTTGTTCTTTATTTGTAGTAGTATTAGCCTAATTTTATTTTAAAACATTATCCCCCACTTAATTCTCTTTATTTTATATTTTTTATGTAAGCTTTATTAATATGATTTCAATAAACTATAAGTGGTCAATAGTGTGAATGCATGCCTCATCCAACATATCCAAATGATGTAATCTCTTTTCCATGTAACTTCAATCATTAATTATCAATTTAAGTGACACCTTATCCGAGGAAAAATCAATTTATATGGGTGATACTACCTTGGATACATAAAGCAATAAAAAGGGGGTTTCCCCATAGGTATTTTGACACTTGTTTTATAAGCCTACATGCATAACGTACCAAATTATGCCAATCATCACCATGCTTGTTTATTGTATTTGATAGAATTATAACAATAGTTTTATTATATGCTTTAGCTTGACCATTCCCTTGTACAAATAATAAGTTGTTGATAATGTATGTTTAATATGTTACTTATCACAAAACTTATTAACCATCTTATTCTTGAAAGTTAATTTTTTTCACCAATAATAGAAGATGGTAGGCCGAATTTGGACATAACATGTGTCATTAAAAATTTGCCAATATACTAACATGTATATTTTTTTAATGGCATGGCTTTAACCCACGTGGAAAAATATTCACTTGTTATAATAAATTTGTGACCTTTTATATGATGGAAAGGTGATCTTACACACTAAATTAAATCCTTTATGGAAAAGGCTTTGACGAAATGATGGGTCATAAATATTGAGATGGAACATGCATAATATTACTGTCTTTGGAATTCATCACATGTTTTAACAAATTTGTGTAAATCATGCTCCATCATATTCCAATAATAACTCATTTTAATCAATTTATATGAAATGACATTCACATTAAAATGTCGATCAAACTAATAGACATGAACCTCTAGTTACAACAATTTAACTTCTTTATGACCAAGGCATCTAAGCAATCTCCCATCAAAGGATTACTTGAAAATGGATTTTCCAATTATGGCACATCTAAGACAATTCTTTAACAATTTTCTTCTATCATTTCTATAAAATTCTGGAGGAATCATTTCTTTTGATAAATAGTTAAATATATTAGTGTACTACTATGAATTTTTCATACCACTTTATAACGCAAATATTTATAATAGATTTCAGTTTTTTTAACTCAGTGGTAATTTGTTACAATCTATTGATAGTTAGTGACATGATAATCTAAAATATCTATAGGAATGATGGAAGAAATAAAAGCCATAACATCTACATGCATGTTATTTCTTTGAGGAATATCTCAAACCCATCATATTGGGCTGTCAAACTAAATACTAAATCTATACATGCGATCATTTTATATTTTTTTGTTTTATTAAGAATCACCATACATGTCAATAGATAGAACTTTTAGTGATTCTATTGCATGAAGACATAGAACCATTATTTCACACTATGATATATTTTTTGTGCATGAAAAACTCAATTAGTATGCCAATAACATAGTTTCTCCTTGGGAGATGATTAATACAATATCGACCCCAAACTTGAAGCACATTTGGACCCACCAAAGTTCATTTTATAAGTTTTATTCTCATGTAACGAGCTCATTTGGAAAGGTTACATCTACAAGAGTATGGTAAGGGAGCCTCAACTAAATGATCGGTAATAACTTTCCCTTTAACCAAAATTTGTGACAAAAACTTAAGATCAAACTCTATAAGTATCATGACTCACTTGGATATTATTCCCAATAAATAAGGCTTAGACATTATGCATTTTAAAAGATCAATGTTTACAATAACTTGTTGTTGGGCATATAGTGTCTAAGCTTTTACATTGTAAAAACAACAACATGTAGACATATACTTTTGGCATAAGGCTTATTATTGTAATATTTTTTAGTATTATTTTGTTCATATGGATCATTGGTTCAAATTAGGGTCTTATTGGTGCTTGTTTGTATGCTTTCCTCATTTTTTTCTCCTATATGTAGTCCCACAATCTTTTGTTATACCCTTTTCCCTTTATGTTTTGTTCATCTTGTGCCTACATACTTGTTTTATTCATTTTGACTTTGTTCTTTAGTCTTTATTATTCTAGGATATATTCAACATGCAAACTAAGTTGACGAATGTGTCTTGAATGGAATTGGTAGCCCACCGAATATGTCCCTTGTATTTTGTGAAAAATTATTCCTTTATCATGTCATTTCGATTTTTGGATCAATGTGTGTTAGTTATTTTCCTTTGATTTAGTTAGTTTTCATACCAATAGGTTTTTAATTCAAACTTGAGAAGTATATATATATATATATATGTATGTATGTATGTATGTATGTATGTATGTATGTATGTATGTATGTATGTATGTATGTATGTGTATGTGTATATATGTATATGTATGTGTATATATGTATATATATATATATATATATATATATATGTATGTATGTATGTATGTATGTATGTATGTATGTATATATATATGTATGTATATATATATATGTATGTATATATATATATATATATATATGTATGTATATATATATATATGTATATATATTTATATATATATATATATGTATATATGTATATATGCATATATATATATGCATATATATGTATATATATATATATATATGCATATATATGTATATATATATGTATGTATATATATATGCATATGCATATATATATTTATATATATGTGTATATATATATATATATATATATATATATACACATATACATATATATATATACATATATATATATATACAAAATTATCTGTTAGAATTTCAATAATAAGTATAAAGGAATTATAATTTTTTTAATCATAAGGATACTCAAGTCTAGGCAAACTCTACATTTTTTTAATCATTTCTCAATAAATTCACATCATAGATTCAATTTTCATCTTGAACCAAAATAAGTATATGTGAGTGCGCATATAATTTCATCCCCCCTAAGAAGAGGAGGCTAAAGTCCTTACTATAATTATTAATGCACATTAAACTAGAACTACATGGAATTTGATTCTAATGTGTAGGAAATGTCACTACAACTCTTTTGAGATTTCCTAATCCAAATACTTCTTCCCTTATATTTTATAATTTTTTTGTAGTGAATAGATCAAGAAGACAAAGGAGATAAAATCAAACAATTCTACTCATAATTATAGAAAAAGTGACAACACAATTATATATGACATTAGACTACAAAGCAACATAGAAAAATATAGAACCAAGAAAGGTATGACTTATAGATTTAGAAACCTTAAACATATTAATCAACATTAAATAATGACATGTTTTTCAGCCAAATCTATTATGGGAATATTGAATGATAGGTTAGCAAATGTAGAATACATCTAGTTAGAATCATAACTCTAGTTTTGACAGATAGCCTCTCTATGACTTGCACAATCCAAATCCACTTTAAGAATTGAAATCAGATTTAATGTGTGTTAGTTTTCATCCATTTTAATTCTCATATCATTTATTTATTATCAAATTATTTATATTAGTGTTTGTTTACTATTTTTAGCCACTAGGGTAGATCTAAATTAATGTTTTAGACTGATATACGCTAGATCTCCCTTGTGTTAATAATTTTACCATTTTATTAGTGTCATAATTACTATGCCCTTAACCTATAGTGGATATAGGTATATGTGTGGTCAACATGTGACTTTAATACCTTTCATATTATCTTATTGCATTTCTCTATGTTCTTAGTATGGTTAGTATATGGAATAAATATGGCTAAGTAGAGTATATATAGGAGGTAGTGGTTAGTCTTTTATCACCATATTGTGAATTTTTATCTTATTGTATTATTCTGTAGGTTTATCCCTCTAATAATCTCAATCATTATTATCAAGTATTTTTATCTTTTTTCAATTATTATTGTGGATCTAATTATTCTACTCTTAGTTCTAATATATATTTCCTTATTATGAAATTCCAAGTAATTTCATTATAATTGGTATCATAGCATCGCTTTGGACCAATTTTTACAATATTATTTTTTTAGATCTAGTGTTGTGGTAATTTGAAGAGCTGAAGGATCAAAAAAACATAATTTGTGATCAAGGAATAATATTTTTTCATCATTTTCGTATTGTTCAATTTTTTTTTGTAAAAACAAGAAAAGTCTATATTTTTTTACACACATGCAAATTAGTAGTCATTTAATTTATCTTGGCAAGATGATCGCAATGGTTTAATTTATTGGTACGCTTTTTTTGGCCCCAAAACCCTCCATATTAGGGTTTGTGTATATCTGGTCCTAACACTTGCAGACACCAAAAATGTCAAGACACTCCAAAAAATAATCACAAGGATGACATGGATTCTAAAACTCGGATCCATCAGTTTATGAGGCTATTCAACAAATTTAGTTAGATATACACATCATGGTGAGGAAGGATGATCTTGTTGTATTAAAATGGTGAATGGATTCTATAAAGGATTAGTTGTCAATTATGACTACTCAGCTGACCACAATTGCAACTCAACTTCAACAAAATAATATTCCACCACTCTAATCGAGTTCATCCACTCTGAACAATCACAACTCTAATACTAGTTCAAAGCACATGTAACCAAAAGTGGAAGTGTGAAAGTTTGATGGTAAGGATCCACTTACTTGGATCAATCAAGAAATAAAATTTGTTTGATCTACATCAGACCCCATATGCACAAAAGGTTATATCAACATTCTCTATCTGTAATTTGAGGAGTTCATTTGGTATAGGTGGTTGTGTACTCAAAAATAAAAAGTGCACTCATATGATCTAGTTGGTGTTTATCAAGGATATACATATGCACTATCACAATAATGTCTTAGACAATTACTTTAGTCAAATAATAAAGTTGTGATAAACAATTATAATTAAGGATTATATTCAATAATTTCATAATCCATTATTATGCATGGATGAAATCAATGAGAAAAACATGGCTGATCTATTCTTAGGGAGGCTCAACAATAGTATCCAAATTTAGGTTTGTATGTTTAATCCAGTGACCATTGTTGAAGCCATACCATTTGCGTGCTAGACAAAAGAAAAAGATTTGGTCAAAATAATGGATTTCACTCATAGTCACAAACATAATTTCACAACACCATTATCCCCACAACCTACAAGATTGACCCCTCAAAAAATTGAAGAGAAATATGAAAAAGTATTATGTTTTTACTATAACAGTAAATGTAGTAAATGGCATAAATGTGCTGAAAATAAGTTGTTCTACATTGAAGGAGACAATGAAGATGAAAATGATGATGAGGCCTCGAGTAAGGATATGGAAGAACTATAGGAGGAATCTGAATATTCTCACCCTACTATTTCATGTGATGCCTTTTTGGTTATAAGTACTTCTTAACCTCTTAATATGGTAGGCTTCCTCAATAAACAAAAGGTGACAACATTGATTTACGTAGGTAGTACACATAATTTCATCAACACTAATTTGGATACTCATTTGAAATATTTTATTTATCTATCTCCAAAACTTCAAGTTATGATTATAGATGGTGGCACAGTCAACTATTCTAGGAAATGCCATTGTATTAAGTTTGCCATGAGGGACTACTTGCTTAATTATCCCATGCTTTTTATTACCATGGGTGGGGCTAACATTGTTTTTGGAATACAATGGCTCATGAAATTAGGTACAATAGTGTTTAACCCTAAATTGGATGTGGATCCTAACTTGGTGTTGATAGGGTTAAGAATATAGAAATGAAAATGCACAAGGGTGATAATTATATCTATAATAGCCTAATTAGGTGCTAAACTTAGATATAAATATACACATAATTTATTATGTTGAGAATAGGATAAATATAGAAAGTATAACCAAACTATGCATAAAAATGACAAAGAAGTAATATACATAATTTGTTTTAATGCTAACACAGTGTTGGATTTAGATTAGATATAAATTAGGCAAAAATAAGATTCTAGAATAGTTTTTAGATTTTGGATTTGATGCTTCTGGAGTTCTAGATAGTAATGTCAACATGCATGTTGTACTCCCTCATAATTTATAATGATGTGCCAATATTTTTCATGTGACTATGTTACAAAGATGAATTCTCCCATTTATCAAGATCTCTCAAGTAGTCCATTACCACATCACTCAAATTAATGGACACAACAATCTCAAGCACAATAATTAATTGAAAAGATTCTCATATTCATATTCACAAGTTTGTGTGCGTCTTCACATTGATTTAGAATAGCAGTGTCCCAAATATATAGCTTGGAAATTTTTATTACACATAACCACTTAGTTGTTGTGAAAAAATATGAGAACAAATTAAATAGGTGAACCATTACAAATTATACATGAAAACACCAAGTTGGCAATCCAACAATAATAACCACTCCTTGATTCAATTTTTCCTCCTAAGTCAATGTGAACAAGGTTCAAACCAAGCAATGATAAAGGAGGAAGTAAAGAGACTGATGGGTCCCAACAACAAGGCCTAATTAGGTATCTATGTAAAAATAATTGATTAAAAATAGTTACCAAGGATTAAATGTATCACCACAAGGTACCCAAAAACTAGTAAAATAATAGTGAAAATGGAGAGAGAACTTATGCTACAAGGTGTTCCAAGAAGCATGACTCAAAGATCAAACACAATGCTGAATTATATGTTTGGAAGATGGGAATTCACTTAATGAACTCATTTACACTAATGGTCTAGATCCATTTCTTGATCATAATATAATAAAAATAACATTAGGCTTCACCAGACTAGCTCTATGTAAGGAGACTATCAATGGTGCCAATAGTGCAAGAGCTTAACAAACTTAATTTGGTCTATTTCCATAAGATGAAGTGCACAAAGTGTTATTAAGGGACACAACACCCAAATAAATATGATCAACACCATTACCCCTATATTTTTGAATAGGTAGAGTGACACTATAAATATGTATGAGTGAACGAGGCTAACTACTCAAACACTAACATGCTAACATTGGAATTCACTAGACTAGTTACACTTCAAAAGGAGAATAATATCCACTATAAAATTGAAGGAGACTATCAACATGTCTAACGATAAGTGTCAAAATAATAGATACAATATCTCTCAAGAAGATGGCCTTAGTTTTAACTAAAGAAGAAAGTGCTCATTATGGATGAATAAAAACTCCATGACTCTTAGTGTGACTAAAAACTAGTCACATACAACAAATAACCTCACCAAGTGATGCAAAAAACTCTAGAATGATGTCAATCTATAAAATATGTCATCTATGAAATGAGATATGCTCCAAAATAACATCTGGCTAAAATGGAGTTCATACACCTAAGGAACATCTAAAGGTAGGAAGAGTAGTAAGCAGACTAAGAAGTTGAATTATGAAGGTGTCACATTTGTATTTCCCTTTAAAATATTGCATCTAACACTAACAAAAGTGATCATAAATCTAGCCCAAAATAATATGAATGGTGGGCAAAGATGTTTGCTTATGAGTGGGTGCAAAGTGCACAATAGGAGAATGTGAAGAAAAATCCAAAAAAGTGTGAGGATGATCATGTCTTATAGAATCAATCTTAGGATCACATGCTTGAGTGAAGAAGTGGCATAGCTCATGGGAAGCTCAATATCCTCATGAAGAGCGGAGTGAACAAAAATCATAGCTATATCATTAAATAATCCCATCAAAGATGTAACACTTAATAAATAACCAATGCCATGCTGACCAATCCAATTAACATGATGGATATGGGTAATAATGTCCTATAGATGCTTACCAATTCCCACAAATCTAGTAGTGTGACCCATGGAATGAAGCATGTGGGAGCAAAAGGTAGTGGTATGCCTCTCAAAAGAGGCAAATATATATGTATGTGAATGTGAAGTGGGATACCTAGAATGTGCAACTGCATTAGGCATAAAATCAAAAGCTACGATAAAAGGAGCAACATGAACAATAATTTTTATGGATCTAGTAGGTCACATTGTAAAATCACATCAAGTGGATGTGTACCTATTCATAAATAGTAAGAGTAGATATGATAGGAGGCTCAGGTACTAACAAAACAAGGTCAATAGGTGTGAATGCAATGATTGAATGTGGATTAGGAATAGGAATATGAAGGTCCATAAGAGTAAAATGTGAGTTTCTTCTGTAAGGAGCATATGAGGGTATCTTTTTCATGAATGAGGAAGCGTAGATGATATTTTTGCCATTGTTTTCTAATCTCTTCCATGGATTCGATCATGACATCTTAAAGTGAAAAAATATTAGAAAATAACGCATCAGTTTTAGTCTTAAGTATGTGAAAATTGGCACAAAATCCATGATGGAAGCAATACACAAACATAAAGGAAATCAACATCCAAAGGCTAGATGTCAAGTTCACCTGATAATACTTATGTGACCTTACATAAAATGTAAATATTGGTGAAAAAGAAGCCCCTAAGAAGTATAAAAAATGTCTACATATAAATTGCACAAAAATAAATAAAATTAAAATATTTTTGTGATGGGCTCTAATCACTTATTAGATATAACCTCACCCTCTAATCTTCATCACCTAGAAGGAATCACCAAAGTGGTACAATACAATAATTAGAAGGAGAATAGTCACTACTAAAACTCCAATTTACAAAAAAATGTTTAAACCCCATTTACAATATTCCTTCTTTAGAAAAAATAAATTTCACGTGAAAAATAATCTCCCCATTGAATTTATAATGCCCCTCGTACAATTTAAATCCTCCCTTTTAAGAAAAATAATAATTTATTTAATAAAATTAATTTTTGATTTAATCAATGTTTGCACCCCCCAAAAAAAGAGGACTCATCAAGCCCAAAGGTGAGTTACCTTCAATTAGGAATTTACCCTATCAAATGTTATTTCAGAGCATCTCCAAGAGACTATATTGAACATCAAGAGGAGGAGTCACAACAGGGTTTTTTTTAGTGGTGAATCTTCATTAATCTATGGATATTCTATTTTTTAAAGTCAGAATTTAGCGATTTTAGTGGAGAGGCCAACATGTCATTATCTCCTAAAATTTTGGGGTCAAAGTTCTTTTGAAGGACATGTTCACCTATAAATGAATATAAATTTCCTTATATAACTATAAATATCCTTATATAATTTGCTAGTACCTCGAAAGCTAATCCAATGGATTTCATCACATATTATTGGGTGACTTTAAGAGTCTTTCAATTCACATGAGGGATTCAATAATCAATAGTTTACAACAAAGTAGGCAACTTTTTTTTACAATACAGGTAGTCATCCATAGTCTATTGGTGCCCATTTAGTCTTATGGGCATCCATCCATAATCTGTAGGCATCTACCCTAGTTTGGGTCTATGGCATATGGGCATCCACCCACAACCTTTGGGTATCCACCCATAGTTTGTATGTGTCCACCCACAGCCTATGGGAACCCACCCATAGCTTATAGGCATCTGCCTATAATATGAGTATGGACCGCAGATGCCTACAAACTTGGCATCCACCCACAGTCTATCAACATCCATCCAAAGTCTATTAGCATCCACCTAGTCTATGGATGTTCATCCATAGCTGTATGGAATTCACCCATGACCTATTGGAATTTACCTATAACATGTTGGCATTCGATTGTTGTCATTCTTTGATAGCCAATCTTTTTTTATTCCTTATTCATTGATCAAGTGTCTTTGTTTGTTTTCAATCATCTTCATTTTGTTGTTAATCCTCTTCTATCTATGGCTCTATAGACTAAATAATATGGCATCTGCTAAAAATGTTAAGGCCTCTAAAAAATTTAGAAAATAGAATAGCCTATTATCTTATTTTGGACAAACACCAGACAAAGGTATTATATTTTCAACTAACTAATGGTTTTTATTCATTGGCTTGTGTTAAAGTTAAATACTAATTAAAATGTCTTGAACCATTTCATGTGCAGAATCCATAGATAACTCTTTTAAAGAATTGTCTCCACAGGTGAACATACCTGTGCATAAATTTAAAATGCCAAACAGAGGTACCAACTCATAGAATGCCATTTTTTTAATTAATTAAACATTATTTTCAAGTTTCAATAACAATGACAAGCTCTACAACAATATTTCTTATAGAACCCATTAATATCACTGAATTGGAAAGACTTGTGAATGAAATGTCAAACATAGGTACTATATTATAAATATTATTATAATTCTTGATTTTTATTTATTTGTACTTTAGTATTGGCATTTATTAAAAATTAATGTCATACAATATTTTTACATGTAGAATTGAATGATAAAACTATTGAGGAAATGTATAAGACTTTTGAATATATACTTCCCATGAAAGAAGCCACTCGTAAAACTATCAATACTATTGTCTTGATGATGAGTTCACAACACCAAATGAGAGATCTGATCCCTCAACACATTCTCTAGTTGAAAAAGGCACAAAAAGGGTCACTCAGAAAGAAATACCCATTGTCTCACTGAATTCAAGGAAACATAAATATCATATCATAAGCAGTGGTGTTGATGATGAGTTCCTAACACCAAATGAGAGATCTACTGATTCTACTCACTCAACACAATCTCTAGATGAGCCTACTAAGCAACAAAAACAATCTCCAGTTCAAACAGGCACAACAAAAACTATGCGGAAGAACAAAAATACATGGACAATCAAAAGGTCATTTTGGTATGAGTGGGAATCTAAATTCCCAGTACTTGTGTAGGTAGAAAATAATACTGACATGCCAACAGAATGCAAATGCACCATATGTAGTTGGAAACTTGGTAAGGACCACAAAATGCAACTCAAATTGGACACAATTGAAAAACATTGTGGCAAAATATATGAGTCGGTAAAAGACAAAGATGGAATTATAAAAATAATAGTGAGATGGAAAAATGAAAAAGAATGCACACATCAATGTTATGTAACAGATTATCATAATCATCAAAAAGATCAATGACATCTCATTGAAAAAGGAGGAACATTTCAAGCTCAATTTGAAAAGGTTGCTTAGTCTAATTTACTTACCAAAAATATACAATTTTCAACTTTATTTCACATTCTAAAAAGAATGCTAATCTCTAATTTTTCAGATTACAAGCTTTTATTTCAGCAGATTGGATTGTAGAACATTCCAAATTTACATTGGTCTAATACCAGTGCCTAAGAGATGGTGAAATGCCTCACAATGATTGAAAAGAAGGATTTGAAAGAGAAAGTCAAATTAGCAAGGTTCATATCACTATATATTTATGAGGCAATAGTGGTTGACAACAAACCATAGGTATGCATGCATGTATATACATTTTAGAATCATTCAAGGCAACCTCACCTTTTATCTGTACATAAAATGGTTAAAAATTTTAATGTAAAAAAACCTTTGAAAATTGGTTATTTCTAATTTGATGGATATTGTTGGGATGAGTTACCATGATATAGGTACTAAGTTGATCTGTGTTGGTGTGATGGTGCATTAGTAATGCAAGGGAATAAAAAAGGTTTGTGTGTTCACCTATAAACATCAATTGCCCCATATATGACTCCAATCCATTGCATGGCACATAAAATGAATCTTGTTTACAAAATTGTAAGCACATTCAAAAGTGTCATAAAAGTGGAGGAGCTAATCTATGATTTGCACACTTACATGTCATATAGTCCAAAAAAGTTTTTAGAGTTTTAGAAATTTGTAATTGGAGTGACTAATGGAAAAAAACTATTATAAGATGTAAATACTAAATGGATTTCAATGTATGAACCTGCATGCAGAATATTTGAAGAATATCAATCCTTGGCTAGTTTTATGTTTAAGTATAGGATGGAGGTTGACAAGGTAAGAGATTTATTAAACTTCTTGACAAAATTTGAAACTTTTCTAACATTAAGTGGTATGATGCCCATGTTGATGGAAATGCATTTTTTGAGGAAACATGCACAAGAGATATCAATATATATTGTGGAATTTATAAAGTTGAGGAAACATGTTTGTTTATCACTTGATATATTATACTACTCAAATGAAAGTTTTAAGGGACAAATATTTTAGAGTTGGGAAACTTTAAAAAATATAAAGGACCCTCAAAACTATTTGAAGTTCAATATTCATGATCATCTTTGTATTTTTATTAATGGAAAGGACATACCATTACATACTTTCTAAAGATGATCAAATTTAGTTGGATCAAAATTTGAAGAAGTACCTGTAACAAGGGTTCTATATGATAATGTCATATGTGATATACGAATGAAATTGAGAGACATTTCAAAAAGCTTGTCTGCTGAAATTCGAGATCATTTTTAAAGAGATGACTTACTTGAAGCCATGGGCATGATGAATCCTACATTTTGGAGCGGTGATGGTGAAGAATAAACAAGTAAATTATTCATCAAATACATGGGTACTCTAATCCAATAATTCAACAAGTCTATGTAAATCAATGGAGAGGAAGTTAAGTGTATTTTGCAAAAAAAATTACTAAAAAACCAATCAAATCTTTTTGGATTTACAATGGTTGAACAATGTTGGTTGTTAACTGAACCAACAAAAATAGGTTCTATTACTAGGGTATGGAACAAACTATATTAGAGTAGTGTTTTGTAGGAAGAAATTAGCGAATATTTTCATTTATATGAATTGTGTCAAACAATGATTTTGGAGTCTATGGAAGATGAAAGGGTATTTAGTACATTATCTTTTTTCAAATCAAGGATTCAAAATAGATTGGATAAAAATCTTGAGATATGTTTAAGGTTGTATGTTTCAGGTTATGAAGTGGATATGTTTCCATATGATAGAGCAATTTCAATTTGGAGAAGTCTAATTGAAAGAAGAGGTGTCACAACTACAACAACAAGTGAAACTGTAAATGCCAATGAGACATGCCATAAAAATGTTAGCGATGAAGTATGGTTTACCAAAGTGTTATTTGATAAACCTAATTGAAATATATTCAGTATTCTGCAATAGTATTCTTTAGCATTTTTTAATATTTCAAGTTGCACAAAAATAGTACATGTTCAGCATTCTATTTTTTTCTGATTGTTTGACATTTTTTGAATAAATTATACATTGTTTATTCAAATAAAATTATAAACAATACTTTAGTAGCTTTCATACCAAATTTATTGTAAATTAAAGCAGTAAACATTGTAGCATATTATCACAAAAATATGAGCAATGAATCCATTATAAAACATAAGTTTCCAATAGTTATAAAACATGAGCATAATACAACTCAAGGCTCTGAGCTCTAACCTCAATTTTCATTAAATAAAAGACAATATGGAAATTATAAAATAAAGTTAAATTGTAGTATTCTCAATCAAATACATTGTTCATTCAAATGAAATTATTAACAATATTTTAGTAGCTTTCATACCAAATTTACTATAAATTAAAGCAGTAAACGGTGCATCATATTATCACAAAAATATGAGTAACGAATCCATATTATAAAACATAAGTTTCTAATAGTTATGCATAATACAACTCGAGGCTTTGAGCTCCAACCTCGATTTTCATTAAATAAAAGACAGTCTGGAAATTATAAAACAAAGTTAAACTGATAGTATTCTCAATCACTGTGGATCATTTTGTACTTCGACTACTTTTTCATTGGTATTGGTAGTGGTTTTGGTCTCTATGTGGATCAAGATCCCATAATCTAGATCAATGCCCAAATACTCATCATCTAGATCAATATTATGAAGTAGCAAACTCCCAGTCACACTGAGAAGACCACCAACTAAAAAGTTTATAAACTCAGACATCAGAACCTAAACCATGGCACCACTTTGAGTTGGGACAAACATATGTTTCCCAATACCAGTAGTTAAAGGGCCATGATGGGGTGGTAGTGGTGGCAATAAAACTTTTCTTGGATAAGAATGAGTTGCAAATGGGAATTAAAATAAATAAAATAACCAATTAAAAATATCATATATAATATTAGCATTTAAGAAAAAATATATTTATTTTCTACACCTTGTTGTTTTTGTCATTGTTGTGACTATTGTTGTTATTGTTGTTGTTGTTATTGTGAGGGAACTCTTAAATTTCTACAAGACCCTACTAGTGTATGCAATATAGATTGTGTAGGCTCTACTATATATATAAATAATAGAGTCAAAATATTACAATGATAAAAGAGTATTCAATAAAAGCAAATATAATTTATGAAGGTCTACCAGTAACATGAGTAGAGTGTTGTGCGGGTGTCAGAGGTGTAATTGAACTTTGCATGCACTTTCTTCTTATCAATTGTTGCTCAGGCATCTATAGAATAGAATTTGCATCACCTTCCATCTCTATTTATACTGAGGCCTCAGGAGGCTAACATATTTTTCTTATAGCATTTCTTTTGTTAATCATTTCATATAAAAATTTTTGCAAGAAAAAGATGTTTTATTTAAAATGAACTAGATCGATATTTATGTATTTGTTTTAAATAGATAGACAGTTCAAAGGGTCAAACAACTAGCCAAACTAACCTCTTTTGCTTTTAGGGAGAGTGCATTGACAAACAATTTGTGATTAAGGGTAGAAGGAATAGAGGATGCTTGAAAATCTGAAATCACTTGGTAATACAATGCAATAATATAATTACAAGAAGAAAACTGAGTATGTTTATTGCACAAAGCATAATTCAAATCATCTTTGATTTTACTAGAAATAAAACTACACCAATTCAATGGTTGAGCACCTAGAGTATGAAAAATATAAACAAGAGCCCAGAATGGAAGATCAATTGATCTACCCTACAAAACAATTCTTGCTTTGAAAAGTTTAATCATTCCCAATAGGAAAGGGTTTTTAACAAATTTAATTTTTAGTCCTCTTTTACCATGGCATTGAAGATATGTAAAAAAAATTACTACTTTAGATTCTAGAACAAAAGAAGTAAAACTATTAAAAAATTAGTAATTATAAATTTAACAATACATACCATCCACCTAAAGTGAGTAATGGGACTCTAAATACTTTTTTTCATCTTCATTGAGCAAGGCCTTTATGGTGATCAAGTCCCCATTGTTAGAAGGTA
Organism: Torreya grandis; assembly: GCA_037957365.1. Classification (NCBI taxonomy): domain Eukaryota; kingdom Viridiplantae; phylum Streptophyta; class Pinopsida; order Cupressales; family Taxaceae; genus Torreya; species Torreya grandis. Next base: position 6,704,219 of record JARHVA010000183.1, read on the forward strand.
GCCCTGTTAGCCTTCAATAGCCTATGGATTGATTCTAAATGAAATATTCTAGGAGTCCAAGTTGATGTGAAACATGGAGGAATAAGTACCGAAGCTTTACAATAGAACATTTAGGAGAGGAATATCTTTTTCATACTGTGATATGTAGATAATGTTGTTGAACTTGCAAGGCTTGACCCACTTGTTGTATATGTCTAGTTTTTGTAGAATCCTTTGAATGATAGTGCATGACAAATTCTAGAAAATGAGTTTGGGGCTTTTGGTCACCCCTATGCAACCACCAAAAGAGGTTTGGGAAAAGGAATCCAAGGAATAAAAAAGGGTTTCAAAAGTTGGGACTCGGGAGTGGGACTTGAGGAACAGAGTAAATTTTTTGAACTCAACAATAGAGGCTAAAATAGAAAAATGTGCAAAACGATTAACATTTCTTATATTTATAGGCTTGGAGGTCAGAATGGGTAGATGTTCATATATTATGGGCATTCATTAGAGACATAAGTATCACAACTATGAGGATCACATCATGTTCATGTAGATGATAAACACATGTACACATGTCATGCATTGTCTGATACATGCAAACAACATAGATGTTCACCTTTTATATAGTCATTCACCCATCGTATAGGTTTTATTTTTAGACTCCCATCTAGCCTTGTTTGGCATGCGCTTGGGCTTGTATAGACATCTAATTGAAAGGATGTGCATCCAGAATAGCCGACAAAAGCATCCATCTGGATGAAACATACATTTTCCTAAACCCAAAAAGGTACCTACCCAATTCCAATAGATGTTCATCTAATTTATGTAGGTGTGTATTAGATTCATATGGATGTACACTTGGGCAAAATAGTCACCCACCCAATTTACACAGACATTTACCTAGGTGTAAATAGGTGTCTACCCAATTCAAATAGATGTTTTCCTAGATAGGGATGATGTGTGCCTTCCCAAATTAGTCATGTATCTAGATTATATGGGTGTACATCTAGTCCATTCTACACAGGCATTCATTCGAACCCAAATAGGTGTTCATCTAATCTACATAGGCATCCATCTGGTTTAAATAGGCATGTGCTTAGTTATAATAGGCATAAATCTGGTAAAAATAGGCTTTCATCTAATTATATAGGGCATTCACCTAGATCTGGCCAAGTAATCATCCCATCCAAAAAGGCATTCATCCAACTTGCATAGGTATGCATATGGTCAAAATAGGCATACATCCAATCTACATAGGCATTCATCTATCCCTACATAGGTATGTGCTTTATTTATAGATGCTTTCACCCAACCTACACAACTACTTGCCTATAATTATGTCGATGTACATCTATTTTTTAGCATTCATCAATGATTGTAGGCTTTTCATGATTCACCATATGGCATCATATGATTCACCTTTACAATGATTTGGCTTCCACCCTGATTCACCACCATTACAAATCAGATTCACCTCATTACCTCCATGGATTTTCCTATAGATCCCACTAAAACTTACCCGACTCTGGAAGTGTGAAGAAGATGCTTACTTAAAGATTTGACTAGGAGGGGAACTTAATGATATGGCAGACCCATCAAGATCTATTTTCCCTCACTAAGGTGAGGACTGCTATTGGAGAAGAGAATATGGTCAAGGCCCACTATTAATCCTATGGGATACCCATGACATGTCTGAGAAGCTCCTTAAAGACATGTAGATCTAAGTATAGACTCTTGAGGCCCAAATGAAAAGTACATTCCTAGTCAGACTAATTAGGCAAGTCAAGGATGCCCTCCTATTGATGTTCTCAATCCTCAAAAAATAAGTGGGGACTTAGGCTGAGATTGATTTAATTATACATAGGATGCATGCCTACATGGGGAGGATTAGGGAAATTGATGGTAAATGACATAAGCTATAAGTAGTGGTCAATAAGGGGATATTCTCAAAGCTCAAACTGATGCCAACCTCAGATTTGGGGTTATACCAAACTTATGTTGGGAACATGAGAGCAGTGATGGAGGAATGGTTAGACTTTTAATGCACTAAAATAGAACCCTTGGAAGAGTTCAATAAAAATATATTGACCTAATTTAAGGAGGTTAATATCTCCATGTTATTCCACCCAAATGGCACTCTACTTGACCAAGGGGAATTCAAAGTCCACCTAGGTCAATTCGACTAGGTTATGAGGGAGAAATTGGCCAAGGTGAACTAGGAGGGATCTTGGGTGGTGTTGAACCAAAAAAATTAGTCCACTTTAAGCATCAACCAAGTCTCTAAAGTTTGGGTCTTAATAGAAGCAACTTTCTAGATCTCCCAAATATTGGTAGCTTAGGCAGAGGTGATCTTTAGGGAGCCTCCAATGAACTTGTCCAAGATGGATAAGAAGTTTGACCTCATGTAACTACACTAGAAGTTAGGTGTGCCCATTTGAATTAGTTGAGATCCATCCCCTCTTATCCACCTCCACATGTTAATTAATGGGCCCCCACATATTTTTTATAGGTTTATTGGGATTTCTTTTGGTTCAAATTTTGAAATATGGTTGTAACTATAATTAGTGCCCATCATGGCCTAGGATAGGATCCTCATTCTTTTTAGATGTGAGCCCCAATTCTTATCTATATAAAAGAGCCTATCATATTTTAGGGTCGACCAAAAATTGATTAAAAGTGTTGTTGGATTATCTCCAGGATTTCTCCTATGCTTCTTTCCTCACTTTAGACTATAATAGTTGCCCAAATCAATTATTGTAGTAATTTTTCACTCTTTTAATGAATATAATCTCTATTTTATTTTAAAAAGGTCTCTTCTATGTTTAATTTTATTGCATCTTCATGTTTAAATGATCAATAGTGATAGGTTAATTGGATTAATACTCTGTCACTTTATGTATGTTGTGATTATGATGTGCTTAGATATTATATTCTCTATGTGAGTTTCTTCATTTATCTTTTAGTAAGTGATGATAATTTGTGTGCCTAGCTACAAATTTTCATATGGTGTTTATGTGTCTTCGATAATAAACTTCTATATTCACATTGAAGGCATGCTTCTGGTTCCTTCATACACTCACCAATAAATGTTCTTGGAGGTAGAACTTTAGTGAAACTGGGTCCATAGTGGTATAACTATGGCAAATTCACTTGGTTTAATGACTATTGCATTGGTCTCATTTTAGACCTGGAGGCTTCCCATCTCTTCCTTACCCTTCCCACTCTTTTGTGTTTATTTAGTGGGTCTACAGTGCCCTTTTTTCCTTGTGTTTAGAAAGAATAGTCCCAACATTCAAAGTATTAATAATTGTATTTAACTTATGTGAAGTATAGTGTATTTAAATTCTAGTGGTAATAGTGCATCTCTTGGGGACTATTCACGTAGAATCTATTTGTGAAGTCCACTACTCACATTCGTGCCCTAGGCTGATCCCAGATCAGTCCTAAAATAGAGGATGAAAGTCTATAGTTGTCCCCACCTTCCCCTTTTCAAAGAATGCCCAATATCATGGGCATTTTATGGTAAGGAGTAGATTAGGGTGAACAACAACTCCTAAGAAATATCTAATAGTCATAAGGAATTAATCATGTTGATAATCATTAAAATATGTAAATAATGATTTGATATCTTGAGATGGAATGCCATTGCCACTATATGTTGTAAACTTAGGAACTTGGAATGGTGGAGGCAAGGGGTAAATAAATAATTCATGAGATAAAAGGTTGTGTAATATTTCACAAGATGAAACCACATTACTAGGTTTGCGAGATGTTTGTGATAATTTATAAATTTACATCTTCATATCTTTTAATTGTTTTTGCACTACCAAATCAATAGATGTACCACTATGCATGTTGTTAACATGTGTATACAAAGGTTCCTTTGAATTATTAACATTAATATACAAGGTACAATTAGTGTTATGACTATGTCAAAGACTAAGAGATTTAATGATGAATTTTTTGGATGCATGTTGGTCTTTGGATTGGTAGGTGGAACTATAAATGTTAAGAATAGAAACATCAACCTAAGGAGATGAATAATATTAGGTAAAGGCATTGTAGGATTGGTATCATGAGGAGCACTAGTGTCACCACCTAATGTATAAAAACTATAACTGTCCAATGGAGGTTGTTCAATCAGATGATCCTTATTCCTAAGCTTTTATTTTATCGCTTGGAATTTATGCAAAAAAATACTCTACGCTTCTAGAATTTTGGTTAATCACAACTTTAAATTTATCAAGGGTTTAAAATCTATGTTGATATGAAATCCTAATATGATCATAACAAGTTTTGTTGGTTTCATGCTAATTAGGGTCATTCTTATGAACCCTGTAGATAAATTAATAATTTAGCTACAAATTTTCTTCTTGGTCCTAATTTTGGTCATGATTCCATTATCTGTAAGCATCAACAAGCCAATGAGATTATTTTTAAGGACTATAAATCACATGACAAAACTCAATCCCTAAATCAAGCAAATGCTCATTTAGCTATCTATAAAGACCCTCTTCCTAATCATCAACTGATTCAAGACACTCAAGATAAGCGTACCCTTTCCACCAATAATATATAAAGTCTTGTTGAACCAACTTCCAAAGAGAATGTGGTTAGCATGACTAATATGCAAAGGGTGGTGGCTTTCATTGATTCTCAACCTATATACACTCCTCCTTCATCTAGAACATATCATATTATCCAAGATTCTTCACCAACTCATTTAAATGAGTTGGGACAAGAAGATCTTATTACTTTTGATGTTCAAATTTTTCATTCCCCCTTGAATAACACTTCCCATTCTATTTCTACCACTCTTCCATCCTCTTCAAATACTAATGATAACCAAATTTCTACTAACACTTCTTCCAATTTTCAAAATAAACTTAAACCAACTAGTTCATCATCTCAACTTGATTTACCACCTTGTTTTAAACCTTCTTCTTACCAACAAAAATTCTAATGCACTTCGACTCATCCTTGTAAGTACCTCCTTAACCATTATGCACCTTTATCTAACAACATTCTCATGGGATATGATGAGTGGGATCCCATTACGAAGCTCACTAATCTCCCAGCCCAAATTCTATTTCTTGAGATTATGAGGACATCCACACATCATATAAATCACCTCTTGCAACTATTATTCAAGATAAATGTCCCTCATCCTCCTCTAACAGGATAGGAAGTAGCTTTATCTGGATCTGAAGATAGTATTTTACAATAATGTAAAGAGATGTCTATCAATTGATGAAACTATAGACACTTCTCTTTCTTTAAAATTTCCCATAGCTTCTATGATTATTGAGAAGATTTTACTTCATTCAGATGATCCTCCCTTATTCATTTTCATCTAAATAGGTGATATCCAAGTCAAGCATGCATTGATTGATGAGGTTTTTGATACGTGTGTCAATTCTCTTGATTTCATTAAAACTCTTGGATATTTTGAATGTAATATTAAGTCTACATGCACCACATGCCAAGGATATGATAAAAGGTAAATACCTCTTATAGGTTGTCTGTGGATTCCCATTACCATCCCACCTATCATTGTCCATGTGAAGGTGATGATCTTTAACTTCCCTCTTTCTTATAACATCTTGATTAGTAGGCCATGGATTCAACACATGAGATCTATTACTTCCTCTACTTACCAATGCATTAAATTCCCTCATAATGGATCCATTTACAAGATTCAGGGTGACACTAACCCTTAAAATTTCAAACAATTCCAAGATCGGGGTGTCTTCAAATTCCTAATCTTGAACCTTCGCCTAGCATTCCATTTCATGAGTCTCAACATCTCAACTTTCCTGTTAATTCAACTCAAGGTTACAATGGTCATTTTGAGCTCATTGGTAACATTCCTCCTAATCTCTTAGATTTTGATGATGATGAGCTCGATTAAATTAACTTAAAGATCAAAACTTTTGATCTCTCACCTCATCTCATCTTATAGCTTCCTACTTCCTTGTAGCCTCACTCTTACAATTGTGATGGCATTCCTGTAGTCTTGACTAAGACTAGGCATTCAATTCACCATGCTTTATGGGATGATAAGGTTATCCCTACCTATGTCTTTAATCTTGACACCCTATATTATGATGATGGTTATTCCTTAAATGATCTGTTGTTAGGTAGTCTTGTACAGGCCTCTGATGCCAAGATTGTCCATTATCATTCTTCTTTACTTGAGTCTTTTCATGAATCTCATCATTTTACTTCACTTATAGCTACTAATTTTTGCATTTTCCCCCTTTATTATATACTAGAGATGGTGCCTACACCTCCAATTTTTGAGGAGCCACGTAGGACTATGCTCATAGATCATGTTATGATCAGGGCTTATCATATTATTAAGTACCCTAACCCTCATAGTTGGTTTACCCCTAAGGTTAGTGAAACTCTCCTTAAACCTTTTGTAGATCCCACTCCTCCCTTAGTAGAGCCTGTTATAGTTGAGCCTCTTCTCATTCCTACTATATTTGATCATATTTATGTTCCTACTCTTTTTGAGCCTACCCCTATTTCCAATGCTATTATTACTTTTGTTGAGCCTAGTTCCATTCCTTCCTCATCATCACCCTCCCTTGGTGATGATTGATTGCCCTTGCCTAAGATGGATCCTCTACCCAAAAAATGGGCTGATGAGTGTTCTCGGGCTTCTTTTACTCCTATTATACATCTTTCCATGAGTGTTTCTATGAAAACCACTTACAAGCATATATGTTGCTTTCATGGGATAGATAACCATTCTTTCACCCATTATTACAAGTTGTGATAATATATTGATACCTTATATCCTTCTTCCCCATAATCAAATAAATCCCTACCTCCCTTGAAAGTACTTCCTAAGTATATGCCTAAGTATTGTGAGGTATATTGTCTATGGCATCTATGTGGCACCCATCACACTGATCATTGTCACATCCTTCAACAACATCTCAAAGATCATCTTATAGCCATTTCTAGACCTTCTTTTGTTCCTACCATAGGCCGTTCCCTAAATAAGACTTCTCCTTCTTCTCCCATGGCTCCACCTTTAGTGGTTCCATCCCCTCCTGTGGTCCCTTCACCACCTATGATTCCTTCACCTGTGGATCCTTCTCTACCCGTGAGTACTTCACCTGTGGATACTTATCCATTGATGATTCTTGCATCTCCTATAGATCCCTCTTCCACGCATTCTCTTGTCCATATTTTACCTAATTTTCCTCCTTATCACAATCCATTAAGAATTCCTACTTTTTATATAGAGGAGATTAGAAAATAAGTATTTTCCCAATATTCATTGAGATTGATGAAACTTTAGCAGCAGTGTGTTTATAGCTTCATAGAGACTTATCTAATGTATTGGATAATGTGTGTGGATAAAGTTACCAAGATATATGAGCACATGAATGGTGCTTTCACATTTTTATTGGATTGGACATTTACTTCGATCTTATTTCTATCTATTATATCATTTTACACTATGTCAAATTTTTGCTTATCTTATATAATAATCCTACTTGTTGTACTATATCTTGCTTATATTATCATTTATGTTTTGCATCTAGTTGTCTTTTATTTATCATTACTTTCCATTTTTCCCTAGATTTTTTTCTCAAATCTTCCTTTCTTGTATCTTTATGATTATCTCTATTTCTTATCCTTATTTTTCATAGATAATTTGTCATGGTGATTTGGCTATAAAAACCATGTTCCCTTTAGTTATTATCTCCCTTTGCCATATGATCAGTTAGCAAAAAAATTATCTCATTATCATCTCCTTTTACTGGTCCACTTTAGATCTCCTTTTTTCACAAACTAAGCATATACATGGTTGAAACTTGAGATCACATGCTAGTTCATTGTCAAGCCTAATTTTCTTAGTCAATCTTTATCTTTGGTTATTTAGCTTCCTTTAGCCTTAGCCTACAGCTCATTCATGTGTATCACTATCTCTCTCATGATTGGTCATTCCAAATCCGTATGGAGGAGGAATCTTAAAAATCCTTCAAAAGAACATTAAAATCTAAATCATTAAAATAAAAAGAAATGATATCAAAAGGAAAAAATATTCTTAAAAGTCTAATCACACTAAAAGATGTGATTCAAAACACATTTTTTTCTTCTAGTCGAAGCTCAAACTCCACAGTTGGCCTCATGGTAGAGTTAAGGTCCTTTGGGGTATAGTAGGCCAGTAGATTAGAAGATAAGAATAAAAAAATCTTTTATTGCTACTGTAGACACCAATATTGTGTCAACCCCCCTTCGTCCCCTTATAAACACTTACACACCTTATTAATTTAAAATAAACTACTTATTTTAAATTAATGACCTCACCTAGACACCTCACCTTGGACACCTCACCCTAAGACCATTTCTTACCCTATGAGTCACCCTGAGACTAGGTCATCTAAATCCTAACTACCCATGACCTATTCTCACTCCATCCTAACCTCCCAACCAACTCTCGTGCCTCATAAGCCCATGTTTTGACCATTCTCCAATGAAAAAATAACTTGGTGGATGGAGAAACGGGCCAAGAGCTCCCTTTTATCTATTCTCCCTCCACCGACGTTGGTCAACGATCAATCAATGCCACTGGGATCACCGACGTCAATTACATAACCCTAGCTCAAACATTGAGCTGCCCCCAGACTCTTTGCATATCAACGTGCACACTCTGAGACCAATCATCAGAATTTGACTATCGCTCTCCTGGCTACCGAAGCTTTGCACAAGTCACTCCACACATTGGATTGAAACACTGTACGAGGATCTCAACATCAGCCACAAGAGGAATAAGCATTCTAACACCTCTGGTTCTTCATCCAATAGAGCTAAGTATTCTATCTTATTTCAGTATTTTAGAATACATTGGTAATTAGTTTCCATTTGATATTTCTAAGAACTGTTAAGAAACCTGACTTCTTTCGTGGAGAGGATGAAAAGCCTTCCTCTTATTCTTACCCTCTTCTCACACCTACCCTCTACTTTTACCCTTCCTTAAACCCTATTCACTTCCCTGCAACCCTGCACAAACCTTTAAATTTCCATAGACTCTTCTATCAACCACAAACATATTCCAAAACCCCTAACATTGGCAATAGATTCGACGTCGGCATCATTTCCCAACCGACCTCGACAGACCTACCGACATCGATGACTGTGACAGACTAACTGCAAAGAACAGGTACACGTTATCTATTTTTCTCTTTCTTAGTCTTTCATCATTTCTTTTTATACAACACTCTTTTCGTTAAATAGTGGACTGTCATCCCTTATGGAGCTTTACACTTCTAAGACCGAGCACATAGCCTAGGATACTTGGAACATGATGCCCATTAGAGCTACAGCTTTTATTGATTAACCCAATCAGCTACCACTAATAAGCTAGGGACTGGTTACTTTGATTTTAGTGCTCCTCAACCATTAGATCTATAGCTTTGATCATTTAATCCAATCATCTACTACTAATAAGCTGGGGACCAGTTACTTTGATTTTAGTGCTCCTCAACCTTGCCTACAACAATTTGACTTGCCTATCAAGTGAAGTGGTATACACGCAATCTCAACTATTGCAGCATTCACACTCCAACCTCATCCTACACATCCACTACCTATCAAATTGGCACTCGATTTCAGATTCCCTTCTCTCGACTCCCACTTTGAGGGGGGAATACCTCATTCCATACTTGGGGCAACCTAACCTATTTTTGTCTTGCATTTCGTTAGGACAAACCACAAGACAAAAAGGGGCAAATGTAGACACCAATATTGTGTCAACCCCCCTTGGTCCCCTTCTAAACACTTACACACCTTATTAATTTAAAATAAACTACTTATTTTAAATTAATGACCTCACTAGACACCTCATCTTAGACACCTCACCTTGGACACCTCACCCTAAGACCATTTCTTACCCTATGAGTCACCCTGAGACTAGGTCATCTAAATCCTAACTACCCATGACCTATTCTCACTCCATTCTAACCTCCCAACCAACTCTCATGCCTCATAAGCTCGTGTTTTGACCATTCTCTAACGGCAAAAGCACTTGGCAGATGGAGAAATGGGCCAAGAGATCCCTTTTACCTATTCTCCCTCCACTGGCGTCAGTCAACGATCGGCTGATGCCGGCGGAATCACCGATGTCAGTTACATAACCCTAGCTCAAACATTGAGTTGCCACCGACTCTTTGCATATCAATGCACACACTTTGAGACCAAGCATTAGAATTTGACTATCGCTCTCCTGGCTATAGAAACTCTGCACAAGTCACTCTAGATTGGATTGGAGCATTACACGAGGACCTCGACATCAGCCACAATAGGAATAAAGCACTCTGACACCCTTGGGTCTTCACCATAAAGCGAAGTACTCTGGTCTCCACTTCAAAGTTTTAGAATACATTGGTAATTAGTTTCCATTTAATATTTATAAATACTGTCAAAAGAGACCCAACTTCCTCTGTGGAAGGGCTGAAAATCCTTCCCCTTATCCTTGCCCTCTTTTCACACCTACCCTCTACCTTTGCCCTTCCTTAGACCCTATTCACTTTCTCGCAACCCTGCACAAACCTTTAAATTTCCACATACTCTTTTTTTGACTACAGACATATTCCAAACCCATCCAAGGCCCAATGCCCCTACCGACATCAGTAATAGAACTGACGTCAGCATCATTTCCCAACTGACCTCGGTAGACCTACCGATGTCAGTGACTGTGACAGACTGACTGTAGAGAGCAGGTACACGTTATCTATTTTTCTCTATCTGTCATCATTTCTTTTTATACAACACTTTTCTTTAAATAGTGGACTGTCATCCCTCAGGGAGCTTTACGCTTCTGGGATCGAGCGTGTAGCTTGGCAATCCACCATATCCTCCTCTAACATTTTCTTTGTTTGAGTTTTTTTCTTATTGCAGGTATTTCCTCCATAGCTAAAGAGGAGATCCCACAACTCTTGGATACGGTGCACACTTAATCCAAGTAACGTCAAACCCAAGACCTTTAACCTTAGTTTCTTCTTTCTTCTGAATATAATTAGCAAAAAACTTAGAGAAATAGCTACCTACTTTCTCACGTAAGTACCCAATCTTCGCAGTAGACTGATGGCTCTATAAAGGATCTTGAAGAATGGGAAACACATTGTAGGAAGGTAGGTCCATTTTGATTTTTATTGTACCAACCTACCTTTCATTAGTTGATCTTATTAGCACACTTATTTTCTTACAAATCTTTATGTATATAACAAACAGGTTTCCTTTGTACATAGATGACCACTAGTCACTTAGTGTCTTCTCATGTCCTGAGTATACCTCCTATCTCCTAAGGTCTTCTCATAAGATGCCTAAGTCTTGATTTTTACACTCCTTTTTTCACTCCTTATATCCCTTATATTTCCTCTTGAGAAATATTGTTTTATCTACTGATCACTCCCCTTGGGATTTCATTTGTGAGTTTCTTCATAAGACCATGGATAGGACCTGACATTCCTCATAAATTACCATCATTTCCTTCCTATTTCCCACATCCTTCTATTACCTAATCTTCCTATTTATTCCACCCCAATGGTGTTATCTTTGTCGAGTTGCAATGTAAGATTGTAAAAATGACCCAGCCTTCCTCACAAAATTTTCCAATACCTAAGTCACAATCCAAATTACATATGTCAAATTTGACATAAGATTCAATCAATTATGAAGTTACATGTCATTTTACATGCTTCCCATCTTGATTTAATATGTTTTATGCTTACTTAAATTTTCCTTCACCTTTTTATCTTCTTATTTTTTGCGTGCATGTAAGATTGTAACCATTTCTTGAATTTTTCCTACTTCTCAACTTGAATTAGTGTGACCCATTTAAGACCAAACTTTTGCAATTTTGTTTTTCTTTCATACTTCCCAGCATAATTTAATATGATTGATTGACTTAATTAATTTGTTTTTTATTATCATTTGTGCCCTTTTACATACGTTCCATTTTATTACATTGTTTTCATACTTTCCATCGTGATATTAGTATGATTTTACTTGTTTTAAATTTGCTATAAAAATCTTTCACGTTGGTTTAAAAATAAATTCCTTTTTACCATCTTGTTTTACCATTTATTGATTCTTTATACATAGTCATTTCTTGTTATTACACATTTTCCATCTTGAAATAGTGTGTAGTACATTTTTAATTGATTATATTTTTCCAAGTCCTTTTTACCTATTTCTTTTTAACCATGCATGTGTTTTTCATAATGCTAGAAAAGAAACCACATTTCATATATTTTCTATAGCATATACAACAAAGCTAAATACATGTGCTAGAAATAAATATATTGAAAGCATCCACAAACACAACCATCATAATGAAAACATACACAAACAACAATAATATGCCAAAATAATTCAATATATATATCTCATGAGTTTAATACAACCATATACAATGCCCCAGCTCTATGGTTGGGCTCCATCTTATCTATCTAATGGCCTAGCCATGCTGCCTACTAAGGCCTCGATCTAAATCCTCCAAATAGTACACTATAAGGAGGCCATCCAAGATCTCAATCCCTCTACCTATCCCTATAGGTGTGCTACCCACACCTATGACTCCACCAGCTAGGTTTGAATCTCTATCATTTGTGTTACTATATCTAGATGCATATCTCTCTCATTTGCTAGGGCCTACCATGCTTGTAGCTCCCCTACACCCATCATTGTTGGTGGTTACATCCTCTCTCTATGCTCATATCTACCTCATTGCCTCTCTAGCTAATATGAACCAGCTCACCTGAGTTGGGAAAATGGTACACCCAAATCCTCTAGTGTCATGGGGTTGTATGGTTGTATAGTCTCATCTAGGATGTCATGGAGTACTCCCCTCACCAGGACCCCCATATTTCCTCCTCGTCCTTAGATACACTTATAAAATCCAACAACATGGATATTAGATCATTGTTATATCTCAAAATATTTATCTATCTATCTATCTCTATTTAAAAAAATAACAACTTAAAGTAATAATATTCAATTATCTTTTTACCTATTTATGTTTCAGCTACTACAATCTTACCATCTACATGACTACCTAACATAGTCTCTCCACCTACACAGCCTCTTAGCACCTCCCCTGTAGGTCACCTCCTCAACTCAAACCCAACTATCATGACTCATGTTAGTCTCAACCTATGCCTAAGTGATCTCTTTATCATCTCCTTTGGCTCACCTATGGGGTCATCTAGAATGGAAATAGTCTCCATTCTCTCCTACTCTTCCTACCACTCTTTATGTCATATCTTTAATGGTCACTATTAATCTCACTATGAACCAATACTGGTACATCTATTATCTTTGCCTCCACATCCCTATCCTCATGCTCAGCTTCTCATCATGCTCGATCAGTCCATAGTCACTCTTAATCTAGCCTTAGTGTTAGCCTCACAACTAGTGGCCTTAGTCCTCTCCTCCCCCATGGCTCCCTCACATGCTAAGCCCACTGATCAAGCATCAATATTAATGATGTTGAATGAGTTAGGCCCATCTACCCTGGCACTCATGCCACCAGATGTGGCTTTATCCACTTGAAATAGTGCTTGACTACCTTTATCCTCACTAGTGTTGATACAACTATGCCCTAGCTCACCCATGTAGTTGTTATATGTTTGTATGGCTACCACATTATGTTTGCTTGTCTCACTAACTTTAGTGATGACACATGGGGCATGACCCATGCTACTTGGTCCTCCCTTCATCTCTTCACTCGATGTGACCTATCATCAACCATATGAGCCAACCTAATCAATTGGTATATAGGAAACATCTCATATATCCAAGCTATCAGTAATATGGTCAGTCCTATGGTCTTTTACCCTTTGACTAGCATCTCATACATATCATGTACTAGTTGGACCCAAATGAAAGAGCTTAGATCATATAGAACTCACTCCTCCAAGATCATCCTACTCAAGGCTACCATGAATAGTGGTACCTTACTATCTAACTTATGACATAGCACCCACTGTGTCATAAGGCCTATCATAGCCTTCCAGATGTTTAGAATATATTATGTATAGACATAAAAGATGCTAACTCTTATGCTTGATAATATCATCTCTAAGCCTATAGCCTGCATGGTTAAGTCTCTCCTCTCCTTTAGGCTATCTGGTATCCCTGTGGTCACCAGTGCTCCTACTTTGGGCAGCATGAGTATGGCATAGATATCCTCCAAAGTGATAGCTACCTTTACCACATCCCCATCCACCTCCCATCTAAAGGTGTTAGTCAGTCATTCCTATAAACTAAGGAACATGTCTAACAAATTAGCACTAAGGGGGATCTAGCACATCTCAATGATCTCACCTAGACCTATGGATCCTAGTCTATCCCTATATCCATCTGAAAACCTATCTAATAAATATGATAACCATGCCATGTCCATAAGTCTCCAAAATATCCATCATGCCTACACCCAAGAAATAACAAAGGATGTATTAGTTCCTTTATGTCATGAATAGTCAAAATACATTCTTTTTACAATTTTAATAAAAAATAAGCCTACATTACTTTATTTTATTCTTTTTACCATATTTTCTAGCCAACTCGATCCTTCTTGACCTTACTTGGTCATTTTGGGCCATTCTAACCCTCTTTCAACTTTTTGCATGCTTTTCTGTACCATCCTAGCTCTTTGGTCAAACTAGTTTGGCCAAAAAAATTCCTATCTTTTCACTTGATTGACTCAAAAATCTAAGTCAATCCCCTTCTCTTCCCCTCCCTAGTGTTAAATTTCCATTACAGATCTTTTGGAACACTTAGTAACTCCAAACTAGGCCATCAGCTTATAGAATATACATGGTCAACCCATACCTACTAGGTCGGCATTGTGGATTCTACTCTTTCCTAGCCTACTGGGTCGATTGGATCGACCTAGTGCTTTCTACTTGTCAACCCCTTGTATATGCCCTAAAAAGTACAATTTTCTTACTTTCTTCCTAAATATTTTAAACCCATCTTCCTATTTGTTACCCCTATAATCTAATTTTGCCTCATTTTGATATCTAAAAATGCTTAAAATTCAAAATTATTGAAAATACACTTAAATCAATATAAATTTCAAAAATTGGTTTGAGATTCATACTTGCATCCCCATAGTGTACCTACTATTGCCTCTGGAGCCTCTCCTTGTCTAGCATGTCATCTCCTCATCATCCTTGCTTGATTTTCTCTAGAGTTCTCTTTTTCTCTCTCTCACAAATCAAAATAACAAATGAATTGTCTTTTGATCTATTTAGAAACACTTTTCAAAATTCAAATTCTTTAATTATTGTTTTGCAGATTCTTTATTATGTTTATATCTTTGTTTCTACTCATCTATTCTACAAATCGTAAAATGCATTAGATTCATGGTGACATGGATATCTTTTCAATTACCATATGTCTATCTTCCAAAAATTGTGATTTTTGGCTATTTTTTGCACTAACGTCTACAAGTTCATCTAGTGTTCTCTACATTAGACACCTTCACATTTTTTATAGTTTACTTATTTATCTATGGCACTGAGTTAAGTTAAAGGTATCTAGTTTTCAATTTAGTCCTTTCATTTATTTTATTTGTTTCTTACTACACTTTACTTAGCATCAGCATTGTGTGTTATCATGTTTTATCCTGAAGCACCATCCCATGTTACACTTATGTGACATGTGATGAGATTCGAGTGGGGCATATGTATACACATAATATTTTCAAACTTTTATTAATTACTGACACTTTATATCTTTAAAAAACCTATAGAGTCTCAATCTCTCTAAGTGCATGCCTTAAGGGGTACATCGAAAAAGGGGTGGGCAGACCATCAGTGCTTCATAAGATTGTTGTCCCTTTTACCACTTGCCATCTACACACTTATCTCCTAAAACCATTTACCCTAAGCTTATTCTTCTCGATCCTACCCATTCTAGTCATTTTCCTCTTTCCATCCTCCTTTTATTACCTTAACACCCTTTTGGATAGTCAACTATACTAGGTCGACCTAGTATAATTTAGGGGTATTTTTCACTTTCTTAGCTTATTAGCCTTTCTACCGACTTAGCTCAAACCTAGTGAATTATCCTTGAAAACACACAAGGTTGACTATGTTGACCCTATACAATCGACGTATCTGGGAGGATTTAGATAATTATCCACCTATATATACAAGTTTATTTCCCACCATTTCATAAGATAAGAATTATTAGCGAAAAAGTGTGAGTAAACATCTGCTTATTGACCATTCTACTTGAGGAATAAAGCTTAGGGTTCCATACTTTCTATAGAGATATGGATCTTGTCTTGTGGAGAAGTATTTTGGATGCTTTGATAGGTTGTGTAGCCTAGAGCTAATTTATCTTGGTTATCCTTGCATACCACAATAATCTCTTACAAAGCACCTTGGCCAAGGGAGAGATTGAGGCTCAACAGGTTCATCTTTAAAGGTAAGTATTCCTAACTTTACTTCTCCTTTGTAAGAGTAGATAGATAATGCCTTTGTATTCTTCTCCCATGTATTAGGATTTTGTATACATTGACATGAATATATGTCTTCTAATGCATGTTTAGTTTAGTTGTTTTATTGTTTCTAACCCCCACTTTGTGCCACAAGCTTTGGTGTGCACTAGATTATATCTACTTTCTTGTTATTAGAATAGGTGAATGTTTTAAACCTTAGGACTCTATTAGGGTTGTTGTGTGATTGTGTTAGACTATAACCTTTAGAACCCTTCCTAGCATGATATGTTATACAAATGATCCCTTAATCAGGTCTAGTGGATCCCCATTTTGGTCATGTTCTCGCTTAACAAGTGTATCCTCAATCAGAAGTGCAAGTATGCTCTATCTTCTTCAAGCCAAGATTGATTTATAGATATGATGCATTTTTTATTGCATACATTATGAGTCCACTAACCTATTTTTTCCATAGTCACTCCAAGGATGAAGAGCGAAGGTTTGGTCATTTGGTAAAGAGTGACAACCTGTGCACATGATCTAAAGACATTAGAATAAAGGTGATAGAATACCCAAAAGACTCTAGTTATATGCATCCACATCCAATCAATATTTCATGTAGGACACCATGATAGGGTTAAAAACCCACATCAATGTAACTTTTTATAATTGATGCAAGTGTTTGAGGCCACAAAAATTATATTTCTAGACTATGACAATTGTTCTAAGATCATCTTCTAGTCCACTTCCAGCCTATTTTAAGTCAAACATGCATGCACATAGTAAACCAACTATCATTTATTTTCAATTCATTACAATATTTATCAATAGATGTATTTTACTATTTTTAACAATCTCAGTTGTATCAATTAAAAATACCATTTATCTGAGTTTTCTATTAATTTGCCTAATTATTAGGTTAGTTCATCATCCTTGTATAAAAGCTAATCTAATCCTCTTAACCCTAGATACCCCACATATCTAAAATTTAGGGTTAAACATAAGCTTGATGCCATGGGATGCCAATTGGTTTGCACCCAACTATGAATCATGGATTAAGTAGGGATAAGACCCAAAAAATAACCTATAAGGGTATGAGTTTCAAGATAGTTACAAGTGTTATCAATAGCACCTAAAATAAGTAAAACATTAGGAAAAGATTCTTGAATAGGGGGTACATTACACATGAAAAAATTTAGGAACAAAATTTCAATTCCACTTAGGTGATATGGTTTCTTCCTCAAGGTTGAGCCACATCCAATGATGTGGGATCCATTAAATGGGGTGGAAACTAAGGCTAAAATCAATAAATGTAAGTAAAGTTAGCAAGACAGTTTTATAGAGTCAAATAAAAAGACATCAATATGATAAAAACCCTAGGGAAAGACCAACATGAAAAATACTCTAGATTTCCTCAAAGACCTCAAAGATTGAAATTAAAATATATTTTTTACCTATAAGGTAAGTTTTTTTTAGAAACTTTCACAATCTAAGGACATAATTCCTGACAACATTCCTACTTTATCATAGTTGTTATCAACTACGTTAATATTCAATTCTACATGTCCCACATCAACCTTGCATATATTTCCATTTATCTAAATCTAAAAATTAATTGAATATATTTATTATTATTTTATGCATGTTTATTATGCTAATAGGTGTCCTATAAAGGTAATCGAGTCAATGGTGGGGCGATGTAATATATGTAGATAACAATCAATGATGACCTTGAATTTGACATCCATTAACCATCATAGAAAAGTTTTTACCTTTATTTTGATGTCTATTTAATCATCATATAATAATTTAAATCTTAAATTTCAAGTATTTCAAAATATTTATTCTTTGGTGAATCGTAAAATTCTTGTGACATGTTCCCACCCCGACTAGAATACCTTTTGACATCGTAAATTTAATGAAATAAATAACCCTTAATACATGGTATTAACTCTAGATAGGGAATAAATTGATTTTCATGTGCCCCAAATAGAGACTATTTTTATCTCCAATAAATTTTTAAAATAAAAAATGAAACAAGGATGGTCACGAAAACTATGAAAAAAATGTAAAACAGGGAATTTGAGTCATGTGGGTTATTATAATTATTATTTTAAATAGTGTGTCCCATGAAATTCTCTAAATAATATCCTTATAAATATAAAATTATGGGTAGGGTGATGAATTGAGTCAAACTATATGTCTGATATCTTTTCATTTATTCTGTTTAAATCATAGATCAACTCTCCAAGTAAGGATTTCTCACTGTATAATGCCTTGTCCTATTTTGTTTCATTTCTTGGCAATATGAATGTTGTATTGGATTTATCTTCTTTATTATTTTTGGGTAGTATCATAGAGTAAATTATCTATTTGGGTTGTTAGGAAATGTAAAAATCCATTATATATAACTTCTGTGCGGAGGACTATGTTGAATTGCCTTGGTGGGTGTTTTGGATTTTTTTAGAACATTTAAGGATTTTTACTTTTAAACATTTTTTTCAGGTCCCTGATTTGTTTTCCACTAGTATATGAGTTTTTATTTTTTTTCCCTCTTCAAGGGGTTCAACCTTTTTTTTTTAGTAATATGCAGCTTTAGGACTGATGAATGACAATTTCTTTTCTAAGAAGCAATCCTCTCCCTCCCATTCATAGAGAAAACATTTTTCTCTTCTACATAGATTTTAGTTTACCCAAAAAAGGATTGAGTATGCTTGTTTTTTAATTAATGAAAAATGAATAACCATTATTTCCCCAAAATCGTATGGAAACCCAGGTACTGAAATGAGTGTTAAGGCTTGTCCTTTCTAACACACAAGGTGTCACTATGTTTTTACATTGGTTCATGTACCCAGTGAGGTGTATTTTTTCATTTCCTTTCTTTTATCTCTTTACTTAATTTTGTCTTTGATTTTTATATTCCTTAAGTATTGATTCATCATGTTTCATTTATAGGATACACAATGGAACACATTTCACATACTTAGACCCAGATTCACATGCTTCACCTCATAGGTAAGTCCATGTATGCTTATTTTTCATTTATCCTAGTCATTTCACTTTTCTACATTTTTAAAATAAAGGGAGGTAAATGTAGTCATATAAAATATCACTTAAGTGCAGTGTCACTTGATACCACCCATCCCTAGCTTAGCCCTAGACCTATCTTAGGTCCCCTTTTGACCCTTATCTAGATTTCATGTAGGTATTACACATCCCTCAACATCATAAAATTAGTCCCAAACCTTCCCCTAGGGATCTAGGCCCCTAGTGCCCTGGGTTTTTCCACCTAGACACTAGCATGCTTCTTCGGACACTAGTACATTGTGTTAGTGACCAAGGGACCTTGCTAGTATCCCTTACCTAATTGTAACCCCAACAGATATGTTTTCAATTCTTAAAACACATAAGGTCTACCTAAACCTATTTCATAGTCTTCACAAGACCAAATTAATATAAATACATTAATTTTAGCCCATTATCTACTAGATGGAAATCAGACAAAAATACCCACAAAAAAACTCAAAACAAGTGGTGCACAATAAAGTTCACGGATCCCTATTATGACTTAATTATGCATACAATCATATATATCCATCCTAATCTTAGAATACAAAGATTTCTAGTCTCAATACACACTCAAAGCACTCAAGTCGACACTCATACTAGTATTCACGTGAAGTTATACCAACACTTAGATTGGGAGAACTACATCGGGCTTGATCCCCTCTCAAGGTATTGGTATGTAGGTAAATCTTAACACAGTGAAGTGTTGGTGGCATCCAGTCTACCCAACTAATGTCACACTTTTTCTACTTGTGCTCTTCAAATAACCTAATAACATAGAATTCTAGGGTTTGTTCACAAATCAATTAAAAATAATGCTTAGATAGTGAATTAGGGCACATCTACACAGGCACAGGTAGATCAAACTCAGCTAGAGGTGCACCTATAAGATCACATAGCTTTTTGTACAAGTACACTAGCATGGTAGGGAGGATACTAACATAGTGCACTACTATCCAAGGTATTATTCTATAGTACATGAGGGTTTCTAACACCTGGATCCTACTGGAGACACTCATATTAGCTTTTACACCAATTTTTAGCCTCCATATCATCTATCTCAATCAATTTATAGCTAAGTAATTATTTGTGTCATTCATTGTTATTTATGGAAATATCATATTAGGTCAATTCTTATACAAATCAATGGATGCATTTATTCCATATCTCTCCCCTGATTTATTGTACTCAACCTTTAACAACCTAAGTTTAAACTCCATAAATACCTTAAAAGTTAAATTAAAATGTGTTGGGATTATTTTCCTTTACACGTGTATAACTTTCCCTAGGTATGCACCTAAGTGGTTAAGAGTCCAATGTGTTAGTGTGTTGGAATTTCACACTAGAATAAGTTCTTGCATACTCGAAGCACGTAATGACGGATTAGTTCCCATTAGTTTTATCACATGAGGATGTATTTTTACAGCTACATAAATAGGGATGATCAAACACATACACAATACTAAACTCATTTTGGAATCCATATCTAACTTAATACACATTCATTACTCAAAGATCAACAAGAGAAAGATGGCATATATGATAACTAGCAACCTTAACTCCATAGTTAGTTGAACAACATTATTAATTCAACACAAGCTTCATTCATCATATTTATAAGTGATCTCTAAAGAATACACAGTTCTAGAGTTACAATGTAATTAACTCATATAAACTCTATCAATAACATCCAAATGAATAATAACATTACAAACTACATCATAAAGATATTTATACTTGGTTTTCCCCAGCTAAATAGTTACGAAATTAAATACACTCAAGGTGACTCACCAATGATCATCAATACAATTGAGTCATGACAGCCATTTACATTAAGTTCCTAAGGACACAAGCCTTTATGCCCTTATATTCTCTCTTCAATGTTGGATCCTCGTCATCGATTACCTATCTTATCGTAGGTTAGTGCTAGATTTGTGCTTGACTTATTCTTTTCCATCCATGTGAATCATCTTCACTTTCTGTGCACTCCCCAAGTCTTCCACTAAGTTTTGAGTCCTTCATTCTTAGGTTCTCCATTTAACATGCACATTTATTCTATGACTTGATATTTCTATACCATGGTCTTCCATGCCATCATCTTCCACACCATGCCTCTCCACGTTGATTATTCCCAAAAAATACTTAGCCAAAATTGGGGCCCAACATCACCCCATACTAAGCTGTTAATCCATCCCAAACTAAGCATTATTCTTGGGCTCCACCAAAAACTTTAGTCATGTCTGCTCAATTTACTTTTTGACACATTCCCAATGGTTCAAGGCATTCTATAGCTCAAACGTTATTTCTTCTACCACCACTTTGAGCTTCTTAGTCTCCTTAAGCTATTCAAGACATTTGTCCGCTTTATTGACCAAACATTCAAGGGATGTGGAAACATCCTTATGAATGCCTTCAAGTGAAGTGACCTTGGTAATAACCTTTCCTTATCATAGATTTTGTATTTATTTCTTGACGGTGAGTGCTTATTATGTTTTCCATAGCCTCCACATCCTTAAATGCTTTGGTGTGCTTTATGAAATCTTTTTTTAACAAGGCGTTATCTACCAACTATTATCATTAATGATCTTTTGCCTAGAGCTTAGCTTTTAAAATTTTGTTAGGTTGTACCAAATTTTAAGAAACCCTATCCAAGATGGGAATGGTGTCTCTAACTCTATGAAAAAAACTTTTTCATACCTCTACTACTTCTGTGAACTGATTTGTTGCCCAAGTTTTTTCATTATAAGGGTCGGGATGGTCCTTACATCATTTCAGTAGAAGATATACCAAGGTCTCTAATTAATCCACTATCTCACCATAAATTGGCATTCCATTTGTAAGTGTTGGTTCTTGGCTCAAAATTGTTTTATAGATGTTCAATGTTTTCACCTTGGTCATCATTTCAATTTCTAACTAACACTTGACCTCATCCATTTCTTCTTCAAGCTTTATTCTCATGGAAACCCCATTTCAATATAAAATAACCATTTTTTCATGTTTCTTTTGGACTCACCAGGCATTAGACTTAGATAAGGCATTCTACCTTGCGACCTCATGTGCTAACTTTAGATTTGTTATGCTAGCTTGTATCATGGTAAATTATTAGGGATCTACCCCAAGGGTATTTGGAAGTGCTACCACTTTTAGATATAATACCAAGCTATCTAAAAGCATCTTAAAATGGCATTCTTCATTATAAATATCATGGGAGAATGATAACTCCTATTGAGTCTATTCGGATGTGTCTTTCAATGTAAAATGTGAAAACATGTACAAGAGCTTCTTTGGCACTCCCCTTTGATATTGGGTGTGTAGGTTTATGGTTACATCAATTTTATTTGGCCTTTGGACAGATTCATCAATCAACTCTTTCTCTTTAGAGGGATCTCACTCAAGTATTTTGACATTCACATCTTTTCTCTATTGGATGGCCCCAATACAAACTCACTCATTTTCAAGGCCATGTCAAAACCATCCCTCTCTTCACCAATGATATGTTTAATTTCCACTTATACCTCTTCAAGGGTAGTTTTTTCATGTTGTGTTGGTGAAGGTGCCTTATCTGAGTCTAGGATGACCTAATCTTCTTATTTTGTAACAACTTATTTTTCAAGTGTCGCCTCTAGAATATCTATTCTCCTCTAAGTCACCATCCTTAGGCACCAATGTTTCATGTTCCAAAAGAACAATATGTGTTTTTGGCTCTGGGCCTTTGGGTTGAATTATTAGGGGAGTCTCTTTGGGTGGTACTTGGGTAGTCCTTTGCTGATTTGAATGTTCTAACTAGGTGCTTCTACTATCATCATGCCCATGACACTTTTGCTTCTTCTTCTCTAGTGTTGGTGGAAAGTGGGATTGTCTCTTTCTCTTGTTTCATGCTCCTTGACTTCTTCCTTGGTTTCAACATGTAGAATAAATAATGAATTAAATTACCAACCAAAATATGTTGGACATTGATGTCAATTTTATATGACTCTAGATTTTCCCTATATGCCTTATTTTCAAGGTATATGTACAAGTGGCAGAGGGTGTGAGTTTCTACATCAATCTTCTTAGTATCAACTTTTATCAATTGTGCATCATATATTCTATTGATGATGTTCATGAAGTACTAATTAGTGAAATCATATGGTAATTTCAACCATCCAAATAACTTTCCAAAGGGAACCATCTGGATGAATGCTACGGGAAAATGTTTCTTCACTGTAAACTTTTCTTGGTCTCCAACTTGTCCAAGTAATTCCTTTAGAACACACCACTCATTCCCAAAGGATTCCTTCATCCTATCATGCCATCCCTACATTTTTATCTTATGGGATGGAATTATTGAACCGAGGAAAGTAAATGGTTTAAACCACTCTGTAGGGGACTTGTTCTCATGAGGGTACACCCATTTCAATTCTCTAATGGTGTATTCAAGTACACTAATGTCATCAAACATCATTAACATAAGGTATGCACCCTATGCAAACTTTTGGTTTGGTAAGCGATGGGATTTCTCTACATCTATGATAATCTTATTGTTGAGTTGTGGAGCTAAAAGCTTCAACTCTTTGTAAACAGAAGGAACAAGAAGGTTGCTGAGATCCAGGAGCACTGGCGTCGGCAGCAGGACCGACGTCGGTCGTGACTAGTGCAGAAGGCCATCGGCGACGACAGGGAGTCAGCCGACGTCAGTAGAACCAGACTAGCAGGGACCGACGTCGGTCGCCTGTGTGTTCCAGAACTGCTCGTTACACAGATAGTTAGTTAAGTGAACGAAGTGTTTGCATGTAAAGGCCAGTTAGAGTCTTTGGCTGCGAGGATAATTGTCTAAATTAAGAGTCTAAGTTAGTGTTTGAGTTAGGGATCTATTTATAAACCCATTGGCATGTATTGTAATTAAAAAGTATGAGATAGTGTTAGGTTGTGGAGCTAAAAGCTTCACTGATGCAAATAGGAGAGGAGGTTGCTGAAGGTTGCTGAGTTGCAGAGAAGCTGGGGTCGGTCTGATCAGTCGACGTCGGCAAGATAGCAGAGAGAAGCAACTAACGTCGATCATATATCGGCCGACGTCGGTCACCTCCAGGCAGACAGGGACCGACGTCGGTCACCTGTGTGGTTTGACTACGAGCTAATTACAGGCAGTTAGCTAACGAACCAAGTGTTTGCATGATGAGTGCTAATTTTAGACTCATAGCTGTGGATCTAATTATTGTAATTAGATGTCTAATTATTGTTTGGATGAGATCTATATAATAGACTCATGGTTGTATTGGAAAAGTGTTCTAGTTTGAGTTGAGCAAAGTTTGTTCCTTCTGTGTGTGAGGTGAGCAAGGGTGTTCCTCCTAGTTCCACAGTACCAGGTGTAGGTGCTGGTTTTGGAGAGTTAGCTAGATTCTTCAGGAGTGTAGGATCTTGGTCACAGTTGCATGGCCTATATAGGAGATCTACATGGTAAGTAAGATCATTGATCTGCAGGTGTATGTGTGTGTAAGGTCAAGGTTCATAGGTGAGCAGAACCGTTGTTTGATTTGCAGGTGTGCAAGATCATATAGACAGCAACACAACAGGGAGCAGTATCAAGCAGGATCTACTTGGAGTACAGGTGTGTACTCAGATAGAGCTAAGAGGAAGGCAAGGAGTTCCTTCCATAAGTATGGTCTGTTGAATTGCAGGTTGTTGCAGATTCATGGGAGATCTACTTGAAGTACCTTGAGTACTTGTTGAGTGCGTGGAGCACTTGTGGTGTGCGTGGAGCACAGGAGGTGAACACCAACTCTATATTTGAGTTGGGTGTTGGGACCTGAGAGGGAGAGCTTTGGGGAGAAGAATTACTATTCACTTGAGGTGTGGGAAGCCTCTGTAAGGTGGTGGAGAAGATGTGGGATATTCTCTATTGTATTCTTTTCTGTATAAAGTGTTAATACAAGTTGTGTATTGTCTCTCATATGCTGTGTTATTCTGAATTCTAGTTACTTGGTGAATCTGGTTATTTCCGCATATTATAGTTGCTTGGTACTTGGTAATCAAATTGTATGCTTCCGATGTTTCGCATCCTGACAAGTGGTATCAGAGCCTTGGTTGTAGGTTCTTGAGCTTGATACCAACAAGTGGTATCAGAGCTAAGGTTGCAGGAAGCAGGTTTTGTGTTTGGTTACAGGTCACTCTCAGGGGTTTCTGATCGAGTGGGAGTAGAGCAATGGCAGATGAAAGTAAGCTAAGAATGGAGGAGTTGAAAAGCACAGATGGTCACTCACAGTCCTATGGAAAGAAAGAGCAGGTAAAAGGATATTGTTGGTTGGTAGCAGATCAGCATGAAGAAACTGAAGAAGCAGATGTAGCAGGTGTTGTTGCACAGGATGCTCTGGGAGGTTTCTTGGATAAAGTTGAATCTTGGATAAAAGATTCGATTGCCTCTTTCCATGCAGCCCTAGGTAGAGGAGTTGGTGAGCCTTGCCAAAGAATTGGCAAAGGGGAAGTGAAGCTAAAATTGTAGGCGGCCAACACACAGGTGTTGATGAAGGTCATGCAGGTCCCAGGTTTGGAGATATGGCTAATTTCTTCAGAAAGATTGGGTGATGAGAGATGCACAAGAACTCTCACAGCGGTAGCACTTGAATTAGCTGGTGGTAAGAAAATAGGTACACTTTATCTACCTGTTTATATTACTAATTCTTCTTCTATTGCGGAGACGTGGCTTCGTAGGCTTGGTCACATGAGCAAGAAGGAGATGCATGTTCTTAAGCAAAAGACAGATATATTTGGCAGGCTTAAGAACTGGAAAGCCTTGATGTTCTTGGAGGAGATGGTGGACAGAAATCAGTGGATGGCGCTGGATACTTCTGAGCAGAGCAGTTTGGACATGGGTTTTGATTCAAAGAAGCTCGCGGGTAAAAAGTCATCACTCAAAGGCGAACACAGGTACCAGCGTCGAACAAACAGGTGTCGATGTTGGTCATGTGCAGACCGAAGCTGGCGATGTCAGGCAGGGTAAGACCGACGTCGGTCATGGGACCGACGTCGGCAGTATGTAAGACTGATGTCGGTCAGGAGGACCGACGTCGGCAGCAGGGACACTAGCGCTGGCAGGTTGGTAGTCAGGGACAGACACATGAGAACCGACATCGGTCAGATGCAGACTGTGGGGTGGCCGAGGTCGGTCATTGTAACGAATTTTGGGTGGATAGCATGCTGTCAAGGAGTCTCAAACACCCATACAGAGGACTGAAGGCGTAAGTAGGCCCTCAAATTCGTGTTCCTCTTCTTCATACTTGTTGCTGATTGTAGAGCAGGAAGGATCCAGGAAACAGGTGGGAGCTAGGCAGGATTATGATGCAGAACCAGACGGGTGTTTTGGTAGGTTTGCCAGCTGGATGAAAGCACAGAGACGAATGGATTCCTTAGTAAAAGAATAGAGAGAACAGATACGTGAGACGGAAGACCAGGTCATATGGTCTTGAGGAGCTACAGGACAGTGGTACAGGTTTTGACAAGTGGAGGATAGAGCATGACTCTAGTCAGTGTCAGGGTAACTACTGTGGTTTGACTTACCAGGGGGATGATGATTGCAACATCATTCTGTTGTTGTATGTGGATAGTATGCTAGCTAGCAGGGGTGTACATACAGGGTTTTGCTGAGCTAAGGGTAAGATTAGTTCAGTGGCATGTCAGGAGGAGTTTGGAGCAGTGGAATTCTTTGACATGGGAGGCATGGAGATCACAGGTTGATTTTGTCTCGAGTGGGAGCTGATGTGAATCAGGGGTTGGCGAGGTTCGAGATGCAGAACCGGAGCACACTAAGGGCTAGACAGGTACAGTGTCTAAAATCACATGAGGTCTGGTATAGACCTGAGTATTCCCATGCAGTGGAAGCTGTCAGAGTTAGGAGCCAATTTGGGGAAGTGGGTTCTCATGTTTTTTGAGAGGGACCGGTAGCAGGTGTTGCTATGCAGGGTCAAGACTTCACTACAGGTGTTGTAGGTTCGGATGTGGCAGGGTACTCGGATGACAAGTGGTACACCACGGGATGTGTGGTGGGTTGTCTTCAGGTGGGAGCTTGAAGAGGGATACAAACCAGGAAATAGATTAGATGGGGTACAGGTACAGGTACAGTGCAGCTGTTTATCTCCAAGTGAGAGATTGTTAGGTTATGGAGCTAAAAGCTTCACTGATGCAAATAAGAGAGGAGGTTGCTGAAGGTTGCTGAGTTACAGAGAAGCTGGGGTCGGTCTGATCAGTCGACGTCGACAGGATAGCAGAGAGAAGCAACCGATGTCGGTCATATATCGGCCAACGTCGGTCACCTCCAGGCAGACAGGGACTGACGTCGGTCGCCTGTGTGGTTCGACTGCGAGCTAATTACGGGCAGTTAGCTAACGAACCAAGTGTTTGCATGATGAGTGCTAATTTTAGACTCATAGCTGTGGATCTAATTATTGTAATTAGATGTCTAATTATTGTTTGGATGAGATCTATATAATAGACTCATGGTTGTATTGGAAAAGTGTTCTAGTTTGAGTTGAGCAAAGTTTGTTCCTTCTGTGTGTGAGGTGAGCAAGGGTGTTCCTCCTAGTTCCACAGTACCAGGTGTAGGTGTTGGTTTTGGAGAGTTAGCTGGATTCTTCAAGAGTGTAGGATCTTGGTCACAGTTGCATGGCCTATATAGGAGATCTACATGGTAAGTAAGATCGTTGATCTGCAGGTGTATGTGTGTGCAAGGTCAAGGTTCACAGGTGAGCAGAACCGTTGTTTGATTTGCAGGTGTGCAAGATCATATAGACAACAACACAACAGGGAGCAGTATCAGGCAGGATCTACTTGGAGTACAGGTGTGTACTCGGATAGAGCTAAGAGGAAGGCAAGGGAGTTCCTTCCATAAGTATGGTCTGTTGAATTGTAGGTTGTTGCAGATTCATGGGAGATCTACTTGAAGTACCTTGAGTACTTGTTGAGTGCGTGGAGCACTTGTGGTGTGCGTGGAGCACAGGAGGTGAACACCAACTCTGTATTTGAGTTGGGTGTTGGGACCTGAGAGGGAGAGCTTTGGGGAGAAGAATTACTGTTCACTTGAGGTGTGGGAAGCCTCTGTAAGGTGGTGGAGAAGATGTGGGATATTCTCTATTGTATTCTTTTCTGTATAAAGTGTTAATACAAGTTGTGTATTGTCTCTCATATGCTGTGTTATTCTGAATTCTAGTTACTTGGTG
Source organism: Torreya grandis (assembly GCA_037957365.1). NCBI lineage: Eukaryota > Viridiplantae > Streptophyta > Pinopsida > Cupressales > Taxaceae > Torreya > Torreya grandis. The sequence continues at coordinate 6,732,926 of JARHVA010000183.1, forward strand.
AATCTGGTTATTTCCGCATATTATAGTTGCTTGTTACTTGGTAATCAAATTGTATGCTTTCGGTGTTTCGCATCCTGACAAATAGAAAGGAAGGCAAGTAAGTTGCTTCCATTGTAAGATCATTGAGTTGCAGGTTGTTGCAAGCTCATAGGAGATCTACATGTGAGTATGGTCTGTTGAATTGCAGGTTGCAGGTTCATGGGAGATCAACTTGAAGTACTATTGAGTGCTTGGTGAATTGGTAGGGTTATTACTGACTAGTTGGAGAGGTGAACACCAATTCTGTTTGTGAGTTGGTTGTTGGGACCATTTTTTGTGTAGGAGAGTGTTGTGTGAGAAGAATTACTGTACACTTGAGGTGTGGCAAACCTCTGTAAGGTGAAAGAGTGTGGCGGCTCTTTGTTGTATTCTTTTCTGTAAAGTGTTAATACAAGATAGTGTATTGTCTCTCATTTTCTGTGCTATTGGTGAATTCTAGCTACTTGTGTTTCTGGTTATTTTTGCATTTATAATTGCTTATATTTGGTAATCATACTGTGCTCTTTCTGAGGAGCAAGATCCAACAAGAGGAATCAGAACAGGTGTGTTTGTTCTTGGACTTCCCTGACACTTATCAGCAAATTAATATGCCCAATTGTACTTTACTCCTACGATAACTTGTTGAGTAACATAAAGGTGGGCCATATCCACATTTTTCAACCTATCATTACCTCAAACCTTAGTCATGATTATGCGTGTGGCCACTCTGAGGGTGGGATCTTAGAGACTTGTGATATGTATAGGATGGCCTTGTTTTTGATACTCAAGCACCATTATAGTCTTTTTAATCTCTTCTTGGTCCTCCAAGTCATAAGTAAGGTTTGTGTTTGAGCACTACATCCTTGTGACTTTACTTATATGCTCTGATTTAATCTGCATCTAGCATCCAAAAAAGTATAAATAGTCTTCATGTAATCATGAAATCAAAAACTTTACTGCTTTAATTAGCTTCCCAAAATATGGAAGATTAAACAATTGGAAGAGTCATGCTTCATTAAGAGCATTAAAAATACTCAAGTCATACCAGTTCATTCCTCATGTTTTAGTACTCTACCTGGTAGTTGCACTATAGTTCCACTTCATTGTTAGGCTGGCAATGGTAATATTAAAAACCAATACAAGTGGGTACATTCGATACCCAATTCTCTAAGTGCAACACTGCCTTCAGGTATTGCATTTCCTTGACCAACAATAGAAGTAGAGGTGGTACAATAGCCTTCTTCTTCACCTGGCATATCATTCCCGAATTTGTGTCTTCTTTATCTTGTTTTGAAAACTCTTTTGTGCATGTACCAAACTCCTCAGCTAACTCCTTTGTAATCAACATAGTATGATCACCCACACTCTCCAACTCTTCTTCCTATGGTATTGCAGGTAAAGGATCACTATGTTGGGCCTTTTCATTTGATCACATCACCCTTCAAAGAGCCCAAATATTGAGGTAAGACAGTCCAATCCTCTCAAAATAATATGTGGTTACTTTGTTATCTCACTTGGCTCTCCCGATTTAACACCCTCTAATGGCATATCTTGACCTTTCCAACCTAAAAATCTATAAACTTGTGCATCTTTACACTCCTCCAAACACTCTACCTATTTATCACAACTACTTCATTTTTTAATGCTTAAAAATAGACTCAAATGGTTAATTTTCACTTGTCTAGAAGCTTGAAAATCACTCTTTTAGAAACTCAATAACACTCCTTTAGCTCTATAATTTTGTGAATGTGACAATAGTAAAAATTGAAATGACATGTGTTTAACCTTTTATAGACTTGAGGGGTAACTTACATTTACTACCCCACTACCTCTTCCATCACTTCATGCAATAAATGCTAGTAACGATATTGACACAATGTGTACTCATCACAATTTCCATTACCACTATTTTCCTTGTTTTAAATACATGTCATGTCTTGCACTTTTCCTAAAGTGCATGATAGTTTCAAAGAATTTGAAATTTTTCCATTTTTACCTTGACTTTATTTAGTGTTTATGTGTCGCATCCTGCATACCCTTTTGTCTTCACACACTTTTACTTATGTGCCCTTCCTTCTACACGTATTCCCATTGACCATATCCTTTATGCTCCATATATTTTACTTTTACTCCTACCCCACACTAAAAGTTATTTGTGGTCCTCCATGATATTATAAATAAATTCAAAAACTAGGAATAAAGAGTTAACCCTAAAACTACTCAAGGGCACACAACGAGTGCCTTGCTTCATTTAAAACAAACAAAATCCTATACTAACCTAGTGTAATATGCCTTATTACTAAAAAGAGGGAAGTATATTTAGAATAGTAATGTCTCAATTGACTACCATTGAAATGGCTAGGGAAGAATTGGCCATCTAGTCACTTCAATCTACATGCTCTAGTGGTAGAAATACTATGAATAATGAATGGGTCATCCCAGTGTACACAAAATTTTCCTGAGTGGCACATGAACTTAGACTCATATACTTAAACTTGCATGATTGGATTAAAATTCTTTTTCTTCAAATGGGGATCATGCTAGGCCTGATGTTTGCACTTTTCCACTCCTTGACTCTAATGTGCAAGAAACTAGGTCTCATCCAGCTACAACAAAACATATGGGCATGTTTTCAAGGACTCTTCATCATTCAGTCGACCAACATATGAAATGTAAACATAAAAGACAAGGAATTCAATCAAAATTACTACTTTAATACCAAATACAATATTAAATGGTGTGCTCTTGTTTAACCATTTGTAAGTGGTCTGATACACCCATAACACCATAGACACACAATCATCCCAATCAATGCATCCAATATTACATATCTCAGTCAATGTATTACCCAAGATCTTGTTGAACACCTCAACTATACCATTGGCCTACATATAATAAGGTGTAGTTTTATGGTGCATGATCATGAATTCTACTAAGAGGATACAAATGGTCTCATTAAGGAAATGGGTTCCTCGATCACTAGTCAGACTCAACGGACACCTAAACCATGTAATGATATTCTCCCAGATGAACCTTGAAATAGTGGTAGAGGTATAATCCCTATTTTGCATAGCTTTAGCCTAATAATTAAGATAGTCAGTAGAAATGATAACATAGCATGCACTGGTATGCCTCCTTGCTGAGTTGATGGGGCCAACAAAGTCAATATCCCATTTTCAAAGGGTTTTTGTGAAAAGATAGGATGAAAGGGAATAGTATCCCTTCTATTCAACTTTCCCATGTGCTGGTAAATTTCACACTGGCATGCATAAGTTTTAGCATCTTTAAACAAGGTAGACCACCACAAGCTAGCCAAAAGGACCTTTTACATTGTAGCTTCACCAGCATAGTGTCCTCCAGAAACACCCTTATGAACTTCCTCAAGAACCTCAACACACTCATGTTACATGATGTAATGGTGTGATACTTCATCCCACCCAAGATTATAAAGGTTATCCCTTATAAGATGGAATGGAGTGATATGAATAGTCATCTACTTTTTTTTTAGTGCTGAGGTGAGCTGGTGTTGAACCCGTATTTAAAAAGGCAACAATATCTTCCAACACCTTGGGCATGTGTATAACTTAGAAAATTTACATGTCAGATAAGTCATCTTCAATGGTATGCACTAGTTCACTAGATTCAATACATGATAGATGATTAGGGCCATAGTTGGTCTTATCGGTTTTCACCATTATTGAGAACTACAACTCCTAGAATAACACAATCCATCAGCAAATGCACCCATGTAATATTGTCTTATTTAATAGGTACTTTAGTGCCTCATGGTCTATGAATAAGATGAATGGAGTGGCCAGTAAGTACTAATAGAACTTTTGAAGGGTGTAAACCATGGATAAGGCTTCACGCTTTATAGTTGTTAAGTTTTGTTTAGCTAGAGTAAGCTTTCTACTTACAAAATAGATAGGGTGGTCTAGGTTTCCCTCACTAGGTTAAGCAAGGATAACACCTACCCCCATGCTAGAAACATCGACATGGATGTGAAAAGGCTTCATCTAATCTAAAAATTGGAGAATAGGGGCAGTAGTAAGCTTATCCTTGAGTGAAACAAATGTTTGTTGGTGAGCATTGGTCCAAACAAACTAACCATTTTGTTTCTGCAATTCCTCTAGTGGTGCAATAATCTTAGAATACTCATAAATAAACTTCTTATAATATCCAATATGTTCTAGGAAGGCATGTACTACTTGTTGGGTGGTTGGCACTGTAAGTCAAAGTATAATAGTAATCTTGGTTGGATCCAATAAGAGTCCATCATGGTATATGACATGACCAAGTAAAATACCAAAAGGGGTAGCAAACACATATTCTTTAGATTTATGGAAATCTAAAGGTTTTGATAGTGCTCAAGTATTAGCCAAATATTTGAATAGTGGTCTTGTACTAAGTCGTAAATAGTCTAGTCATCAAGGTAGACTTGAAGGAACTTATGAATAAAGTCCTTGAAATCCTCGACTACAATCTATGAGAATACAATAAGAGCATTTTTCAACCCAAATGACATTATGTTGTAAGCAAATAATCCCCACTCAATTACAAATGTGGTCTTCAACTTATCCTCTTATATTATCTGGACTTGATGGTATCCAAAGAAGCCATCAATAAATGTATAGATTTAACACCCAACAACTCCCTCGAGTATCTCTTCAGTGAAAGGCATCAAAAAGGGGTTAGTTATGCAAATAAAATTGAGTATTTGATAATTCACATAGACCTAAATATTTCTGTCCTTATTAGTACTTATATGCATGGGGATCACCCACTCAAACTTGTCTATAGGAGTAATGACTCTCGCACATAACATGTTATCAATTTCTTCCTTGACTCGAGTGTGCAAGTTGGGATTCATACAATAGGGCCTCTTCCTAATAGGTCGAGCACCCTATACCAATTTTATGTGCATTTTGCCTAAAGAAGAATGCTTGCCTTTAATTTTAGTATAATTATATGGGAAGACATCTTGATACTCTTTTTAACAACTCAAACACCTTAGAGATCTCTATATCAGACTAGTAGTCTCCCACAATCGACATCTTAAGTGATTCCTCCATGCTAATATGTATTGAATAGTCTAGAGTGGCTCCAATTATGAGTGTTTTTCATCCTAGATAGTGTCGTGGACATTGTACATGCCATACTCTATGTGAAAATCCAAATGATCATTAGAAGAATCAAGCAGATCAGAACTGACACCTTCATCAACCTGGTACATGAATTTTTGCATACCTTTCTAGATTTATTCTCTTAGTGTGGAGTCTAGGGAAGGTTCAGGTAGTGGAGATAACGTCTCATCAGGTTCCTAGAAAATAGTCAATCTCTCCTCCCACATACCATGTATGCATATAATATGATCTTCAACTAGGGTCGGGTCTCCTACTATAGCCTAATGCATAGCTTGCAATGTGAGGTGTAAATCCATCCATGGAGATGAATAAGACAACGTTATAGTCATGTTACTATTAAGGATAAACCAATAATTTGTTTCTAGATCATGTTATTTATGCACATACCATGCTTTATCCCAAGTGCATAGGGTGTCATAAAATGTATGAAACCAGAGGTACTTAGGCAAAAATGTTTCATCCACTTTCCACATAGTCTCAAAGGATTCAAGATGAGGTTTAAGAGCTCTAATTCCACTATAACTTATGATACTATGAATGTGGTTATCATTGTGAAAGTGATGGGGTAGAGTAGAATGAACTCAGTCCTAGGTAAGTAAGTTTGAATAGTGAGTTATCCACCATTGATCAACTATGTGATCCAAGATATGAATAATTGATCATTTTTAATCAATGTCATAGTCATAGAAGGCTTAAAACTACTAAAAAAACTCATAGATTGTCATATGACCATTGAATCTCATAGCTTCATCTAACATGGATGGTGGCATAACCATAATTTGTCCATGAAGGAAATGAACAAATTTATGGCATTTATGGTACTATCGTGGAGTATCATCTCAACTACCTATAACACCATATATCTTTCTAGTAAGGTCATATTCACCATGGGCCCAATAGTCACATGCATTACTTGTTATGTTAGATATATATTGTGCATCTACCCAATATAAAATGATATTTAGGGTGGGATTAAGGCATTTAGTACCCCGAGCTATAATATTGTAGATGCGATTGATGTCCTCATTAGCATTGACTGACTCAATATATGGAGGTATTTGAGCATGGTCTAGAAGGATAATAATGCATTGATCATCATATCAAAGCTGATATAACACTTTTTGAAGCTTAAATCAACATATTTTTGTAACACCATGGGTGACCCAATAGAGCTGAGAAGTCAACAGCTTTGGCCAAATCTATGGATTCAAAATTGGCTTTGAAAGTGACACTTAGGATATTCAAGGTGGCATCTTTAATTACTCCAATGGGTAAATCATGAGTCTTATTGGCCATAAATAGCACATGGGGTGAATGTTACAAAGTCAGGTTGGCCATCTTTCTCCACACTTCCTTGGTAAGGACATTTACTTCAGCACTAGTATCAACTAAGATGTCTTAGATAACCCATCTATCTATAGTATTGTTAACCAATATATCTTTATCCCCCTCTAGGCTAGGTTGGATGTGAGTCTCTTACCACCATGCATGGTTTAACAAATGATCCTTGATAGGCATAATTGTATGGTGCCTTAGCCAATTTTCAAATAAGGGTATAATTTACTCATCTATGAGTCACTTGCATAACTCATGAAATTCATCATGTGTTATATCATGAAGTTATATATATTTCTAAATGTCAGCATGTGTAACAACATATTGATCCTTGAGGAACTGGATCTCTCTTAGAAGTTATCTTACCATATTCCTAGTGTCATGGTGTACATCCTTTTGCTACTGAGCATATGGATAATGAGTAGCACAAGGCTTCTCTTGTTGAACCTTCTCAATGGGTAGGTTGGACACAGATTGGGACTAACCACCACTCCATGTTATAATAATGACTTTAAGACCAATCAGAGTAGTAGGTTGCGATCTCCATTATGGATTTTCAATACATATCATGTCAGTACCCTTTTTATTCCTTTCCTTCATAATGGTAATAAATAGGTCAAGGCACTCTTACAAATAGTGTTCATTTTTACAAAAAACACATGCAAGATACATCGGGCAATCATGTTGGTAGTGCTCTAGGAAACTTCACTTATAACAGGTTCTTGGTGGAAAACATCCACCTCTACATCATCAACCTCAACCGTGACCATGATAGCCTCCTTCATTGTCTTGGTTATTATCAACATATGTATGATGTGTACCATGGGCATGCCTCGTGAATTTCACTAATGAGATGATAATCAATGGTACCATGAGTGTATGCATCACATATATTATAATAGGTAGATACCTTTGATTGAGTGGTATGTTATAGCAAAGGGTAATCCCTTACGTGATGCTCTTCCTAAAAAATCTCATAGGATTTCAACATGGTTCAAATACTCTTGTAATTGCAATTATTCTGATTATGGACTTTAGATTCACATTCTACACACCACAAACCACAGTGAGTGTCATGAGCATTATGTGTAGTGATATTTTCCAACTGAGATGCCATAATAACAATATGACTCTCCATGAAGGGACTAATCCTTGTGGCATTGCTTCCAACAACTTTAGTGCCAAGGGGAGCTTCCAAGGGCTTGTGCAGGTTGGTGAAAGTCTTTTGTGATAAGGTACGTCTAAAGGGGAACAATAAACCTCCTACAAACCATTGGGCATGTTGAGTGGCATTTATCTCAAAAGAGAGCTGAGAGAGAAGCATCTTGAAATGTGCATCATACTCACACATGCTCTTAGTGAGTTCTTGCTTGATGTCCTTTAGGGAAATTATGCTCTATTGTTCAAACTCTAGGATATCAAATTCCTAGAGGAATGCTAACTTTAATTGGTCACAAATAACCACAATCTACTATAGATCAAACTTATAGTAACACTTGTGCATGCAATCTAGAAGAGTGGTGGTAAATTATGTTGCCTTATGTTCATAAGAAGTGATGTTACATGCTCACCAAATAAGTTCACACTTGTAAACATGTTATGCATCATTATCCATACCTAGATACTCTGGCAAGTGGGGTGTCATCTTGTAATACAAAGTGGGCAATTGAGGAGATTAAAATGGGGTCTATTGAGAATCACTTCTTGTCCCTCTTGGACCTTATGGTGGAGGTTCACCACTACCTCTTGTGCCTCCTCCAATTCCTTTGGTTGAACCACCACCAATACCATCTCTCATGCCTCTTGCAACAAAATAAGCACCTAATATGTTGGGTGTTGAGGTAGGATGATTAACTATAGTCAGGCCAGTACTTTTCCCACTGGTTATGTTGGATCCACCAAGCATTCCAAAATGGGCCATATCATTATCTCATAACAAAAAAGAAATGACCAATAAACTAGTATCTAAATCTTGGCTTATAAATATATCTTTCACAAGTTTAGTTTTTGATTCTACACTATATGTATCCTAGTTGCATACAAAGATTTCATCTAACTCAAGATCATGAGCACACATTGTGGGTGGGGAACTAGGCCTATCAAAATTGGGTTCTTCAGTCACCACTACCTAACTTATTTTTTCCATCCATACTTGTGTGGGCATTGAGTGCAGTCTTATGGTTGGGGAGTCCTCACTATGCTCTTCCTCATATTTGTGAACCCTTACAACACTTCTTGAGTCTTCTTGTCCCCTTCTTGGATCACTTCCACTCATAACCCTTCACTAAGATTCATCATATTTGTGCTTCCACAATTCCTACTGACTGGCTAACATATTGAACCAATAATTTTACTTCAAAAGTGCCCCTCCATTTCCCCACCAACTACACTACTCATGCGAGAGAGAGTCTAGTCATCCATGGAGAAACTGTCAAGTCTAGAATCTACAAAGATATTTTTAACCTATAATAGAAAGTGTCTGAGATATCTACCATGCAGTTCTCAGAGGAAGTGAAAATGGGCTTCCTTTAGACAAGAATATGTTGAGACTACCTTCTCCAAGATGTAACTATTCAAAGTTCCACACCACCAAACATCAACATCATACATCCAAGGCACTCCCAACCACGCTAAAATTGACTGATGCTATAGTCTCCACACTATCTTCCATCCATATTTCCTTGACCAATCTTGTGCATATGCCTCAATCCAAGCATGAAGGTGAACAAGTACCTCTACAAATAATGTCTCATATAGTGAGTCAGATAGATTCTATTATACACATGTGCATGTAGAGATCCCTGGTTTAATAAATGATATTGAAAATTTATCCTCAATGCTAGTAACCCATCACTCAATATTCTATAGAGATAGTCATTCGAGCATCTTCCATCATTGTGCAAGAAAGCGCTATGGGTCATGGAAATAGAACCAAAATGTTTGGATTATTTTCCTTTATATGGGCACAACTTTCCCTAGGCATGTACCTAAGTGATTAAGAGTCCAACATGCTAGTACACTGACATTTCATGCAAAAATAATTTCTCATGTGCTTATTCAAAACATGCAATAAGGGACTAATTTATGTTGGTTTTGTCATGTGAGGGTGTGTTTATCCAACTTCTTAGATAGGAGTGCTCAAACACACACAATACTGAACTCATTCTAGAATCCATATCTAACTTAACACACATTCATTGCTCAATGATAAAAAAGAAAAAGATGGCATAAATGATTACTAGCAACCTTAACTCCACAGTTAAATGACCAATAATATTAAGTCAACACAAGCTTCATTCATCATATTCATAAGTGATCTCTAAAGAATACATAGTTTCAGAGTTACAATGTAACTAATTTGTATAAACTCTATCAATAACATACAACTGAACAACAACAATATAAAGTACATCATAGGGGTATTTATACTTGGTTTACCCCGATCAAGCAATTATAGAAGTAAATACACTCAAGGTGACTTGTCAATGATCATCAATACAATTGAGTCATGGCAGCCATTTACATAAAGTTCCTAAGGACCTAGGCCTTTCTGCCCTTATAATCTCTCTTTGGTGTTGGATCCTCATCGTCGAGTGCCTATCTTCCTATAGGTCAGTGTTGGATTTCTACTCAAATTATTCTCTTTCATCCCTGCAAATCACTCTATAACCATTCTCTGCTTTCCCCATGCTCCCCAAGTCTTCCACTAAGTTTCAAGTCCTTCATTCTTGGGTTCTCCATTTAACGTGCACATTTATTCTATGACTTGATTCTTCTATGCCATGGTCTTTCGTGCCACAATATTCTACATCATGCCTCTCCTTACCAGTTATTCTCAAAAGGTACTTAGCCAAAATTGGGGCCCAATAAAATGATACAACCTAAGGTTGAAAACATCAAATATTCTATAAAATTAAAAAAAATCAAATATTTCCCAAAAAAAAAAAACATTCAAATAAATTCAAAAATACCAAAAAAAATCAACATGTTCTTGGTTGTACTATTTCTTATACATATGTTGTTTTCTCCATGTTAGTAGATAACATATCATTCCTTTCTTATATACATGTGTTTCACGATTCATTTGAGTATGATACAAGCATACTCAAATACTTGATATATGCACATATAGATGTTGGGTCTTCCCTCCACTCACAACATAAATACATTGGGGAAATTTATTTCTTTGATCATGATACACCCAGGTTATATTATTCTATGATCACTTTCTGTTATCATGTTTGAACTTATATACTTACACATGCCTATATACATGCTTATAACTTTCAAAATTAACTTGATATGCTATGTACTTAACAGTTTGAAAACACATAGTTGTAGGAACTAACATGTTATATTCATGTTGGTTGCCTTCATTTATTCACTTTCTTGAGTGTGTTCCTTGCTTGTTATTGTCTTACATTGCATTACCTATTTGAGCATTTGAATATGCTCCATTCATTGTGTCCCTCGTGCCTTTGTTTGCCTATTTAGACATTTGAATATGTCACTCTATGTTATATGTGGACATTTAAATATGTCATTTTTATGTTTTATGTATATTTTATTAAGTCATTTCACTTTGAGTGTATGGAATTTGCACTTGCCCCTTGTATGAGGTCTCCTTGAACCATTATATTCTTTGATTTGATTTTGAGTGCTCTTGTGTGTGTGATTGATTGCTTGCTAAGCTTGTATTTTTACTCTCCAGATGTTGTCATGCTCTACATCATGCATCTTAGGACTTGATGTGATCACATACCATGTGCCTCAATGCAATATCTACCTAGACATGTTACTTATGTATGCTACATGATCCATACACAAATTATATAATTATATCATCCTTTTGAGGTAAGGTAACTACTAGATTTTATTTCCCCTCACTTCAAAAGTGGGGTGTATCAGTGGGGGCATGTCACAAAGGCATGACTTCCACACTTTCACAATTTCATATTACAATGGGGGCGCATCAAAAAGGCATGACCTTCACACTTATGCAGTACTCAACATCTCCAAATTACAATGGGGGCATGTTATAGAAACATGTCCTACCCACTTACACTGATTTCAAATTCACCATATTTCACAGTTATATGATTCATATACATATTTTTGGCAACATTATATACATTGGTATTGTTATTATAGCCAGATTTTAGCTTGAGACACATATGAGGTGCATTGCAATGCAAAGGGCACCTATAATTTGAAAAATCAAGTCAATTTCTAAATTTTAAATACTATTATGGATTGTTATCATACCTAGGATGAACTGTTATCAAGCTAATCTATTGTAGTAATTGGTTCACCTTTGGAAGGTTGAGTTGATTAAATTGCTCAATTTTACAAAACTTATAAGTTATATTTGATTAGATCGTCTAGCTTTACCAAACTTATAGGTTGGATATGATTAAATCATCCACCCTCACTAGATATATAACATGAATTTATTAAATTGCTCACACTCACAAGATCATGTGCATATTTGGGTTGCACAATTAAGATGAAACAAGATTAATGGCTATGTTAAAACTCATCTTTACACCAAGGTTGGGGGCATGTGTCCTTCAATCTCTCTCTATTTCTTTATACACACACACATGCACACATATACACATGTGGGTTTGAAATAATCCTAATCTCGGCTTTATAATGAGGCATATTTTCAAGTCAAATTGTCAAAATGCAAGATGGTTGCATCAACACACGTGTACTCTTAATCTTGTGCTATTTAATTTCAAGCATTTCAAATTATTTTAATTTTAGATTTTATACATTGATTATATACTATAACATGTTCTTGGTTACACGTTAGTCACCAACAAAGCATTCTAGTTTCCTTTAAAGTAGAAATTTCATTACTAGATTACAGGGGGTACAAATATAGATATTAAAATATGATTTATATATTACCTTAGTTTTGTACACTTGGAAAATACCTACCATGGTTGTAACTTTTAGTTTTGGATCAATCCATTATCAAAAGGCTCATGTTCACTATATTTTTATGCCTAATTGATTATCTCTTAGTCCAACCATTGTTATTATGATGACTAGGCCTTCTATACTATGCAAAAATCTCTAAACTTGATTATTATCATTCACTACCAATTTTGGACTTGTACTTATTTTCTATCACCCTAAACACTTGCGTCCTAAGGAAACACATGCATCGACGTAAGTGTCCAATTTTTCTAAACAGTGTTAAGTGCCCAAAAGTCATCCAATTTGCAAAATATATGTATCCTAAAGGTCGACCTAGTGCTTTAATGCAAGATATTTCTAATACACACACACACACAAGATCAACCCTCATTCATTCATCACCTGAAAATACATGAAATCACATTCAAATCACAAAAAAAATATACCAAACACTCAATCAAGCATTCAAGTGAGAAAACTTGTCCTATTCATCCCTATTTCCATTTCAATCATGGAATTAGTATTTACACATATCTGAATCATTCACAGATCAACCCATGAGCCATATTTGCCAAGTTACAAGTTAGGTCATCGCATGTTTTTACTTATCACACATTACATCCTTGTGCACACATAAGACAATACACAGTGAACAACTACATAAGTTTGAGGCCCTTTTTAAAGTATTGGCTATGTAGGCAATGCCTATTGATAGAGAGGTCTTTGGGGTAGCTCAACATCATGAGCCCACTAACCCATTTTTTCCACAGTCACTCTACGGATGAAGAGCTAGGGGTTGGTCATTTGACAAAGAGTGACAACTTGTGCAGATGATGATTGATATGAAGACATTACCAAAAAAGCGATAAAAAAACCCATAAGGTTCTAGTCGGTCGCATCCAAATCCAATTAGTATTTTATGTAGGACGCATATGACAAGGTCAGACACATATGTCGACGTAACTATCTAGATCCGATGCAAGCATCCGAGGCCACAAAAATAATATACCCAAAATATGATTATTGTTCTAAGATAATCTTTTAGTCCACTTATAATCTATTTTAGGTTAGACCTGCATGTGCACAGTATACGAACTAAGTATCATTTGTTTCTAATTCATTAAAATATTTATAAATATATGTACTTTACTATTTTTAACAATCTCAGTTGTATAAATTCAGAATACTATTTATTTGAGTTTTCTATTAATTGACTTGCTTGTTAGGTTAGTTCGCTAGCCTTGTGTAAAAGTTAATCTAATCCTCTTAACCCCCAAAACCCCACATATCTAAAATTTAGGGTTAAACATAAGCTTGATGCCATGGGGGTGCCAATTGGTTTGCACCCAGCTACGAATCATGGATTCAATAGGAATATGACCCACAAAATAACCTATAAGGGTATGAGTTTCAAGCCATTACAAGTGTTATCAAAAGCAAGTATAACATCAAGAGGAGATTCTTGAGTAGGGAGTACATTACATCGTAAAAAACTTTAGGGACAAACTTGCAAGTGCTTAAGTGCCATGGTTGCTTCCTCCAGGTTGAGCCACATCTAATGATGTGGGACCTGAGAGGGACCCCTTAAATATGGAGGAAATCAAGGTTAAAATCAATAAATATAAGTAAAATTGGCAAGATAGTTCTACAAAGTCGAATAAAAATACATCAATATGATAAAAACCTAGGGAAAGACCAACATGACACGTACTCCGACTTTCCTCAAAGTCCTCAAAGATTGCAATTCAAATCTAGTTTTTACCTTTCAGGGAAGTTGTTTTTAGAAACTTCCATAGTCAGGGACATAATCCCTGAAGTATTCCTACTTTATCATTAGTTGTTCTCAACGATGTTAATATTCAATTATGGAAGTCCCACATAAACCTTGCATATATTTCCCTTTCTCTAACTCTAAAAATTAATTAACTATATTCACTGTTGTTTTATACATGTTTATTAGGCCAATAGGCGTCCTACAATGGCAATGAGGTTAGTGTGGGGCGATGTAATGTTCGTAAATTATAATTAATGATGACCTTAAATTTGACATCTATTGATCGTCATAAAATAGTTTTTATTTTTATTTTGACATCCATTTAACCATCACAAAATAATTTCAATCTTTAATTTTAAATATTTCAAAAAAATTATACTTTAGTGAATAGTAAAATACTTACAACTAAAATACCTTTCGAAATAATAAATTTAATGAAATAAATATCCCTTAATACCTTAACTCTAGACACAGAAAAAATCAATTTTCAGGGGCCAAATAGAGACTATTTTGATCTTCAATAAATTTAAAAAATAAAATATCACGAAAACTATGAAAAAAATGTGAAACAGGTTATTTTAGTCGTGTGTGTTATTATAATTATTATTTTAAAGTGTGTCCCATGAAATCCTTTAAAGACAATCATCGGGAGGGTGATGAATTGAGTCGAACTATATGTCTGCCATCTTCTCGTTTATTCCGCTTAAATCACAGATCAAATCTCCAGGTAAGGATTTCTCAGTGTACAATGCTCTGTCCTGTTTTTTTTTTTAAATTTCTTGGCTATATGAATGTTGTACTGGTTTTAATGCTGTTTACTGTTTTGGGTAGTATCACAGAGGAACTTGGCTAGTTGGGTTGTTAGGAAATGCAAAAAACCATTATATACAGCTTCCGCGTGGAGGACTATGTTGAATTGCCTTGGTGGGTGTTCTAAATTTTTTTCGAACATTTAAGGATTTTTACTGTTAAACATTTCTTTTTCGGGTCCCTGATTAGTTTTCCACTAGTATATGAGGTTTTGCTTTTTAATTTTTCCTCTCTTCGAGGGGTTCAACCTTTTTTTTTTAGTAATATGCAGCTTTAGGACTGATGAATGACAGTTTCTTTTCTAAGAAGCAATCCTCTCCCTCCCATTCATAGAGAAAATATTTTTCTCTTCTGCATAGATTTCAGTTTACCCAACAATGGATTGAGTACGCTTGTTTTTTAATTATTGAAAATCGAGTAATCATCATTGCCCCAAACTCGTATGGAAACCCAGCTACTGAAATGAGTGCTTAGGCTTGCTCTTTCTAACACCCACAATTAGAAGAATGGCGCATTTGTATGTGATTGTTTTGTTGTCATATTTCTTCTCGATGGAAAATTCAGGGATTTGATTTTTTTTACAAGTTTAGAATAGTTGGTGGATCTTTCCGTTAGAATAAGAATTATGAATATTATTATCCCCAAATTTCCTCAGTAAATTTGTAACACTCACACACGTTTATTTAATTTAAGAAAACACACTGTCAAGTTCAGATTACTGTATTGCATCTATGACTGTATTCCATCAAAATACATTTGGGACTTGCATTTTCCCTTGTCCAGAGTAGCCTGCATTGCCTCATTAATAAAGGGTTCAAGACAAACAGGGCTTGTACCCGGTACTATGAACCAGGGTCCATTCGTGGAATTAATATTTGATAGAGATCATAGAGTTTTCGGAAAAGACTAGTAATCAAGTTTTCCCTTATTCCCAATATTTGTTTGGACAGTTTTGATAGTTTTTAGGGATACCGGTGTTGTTAGATGCTAAAGAGGATAGCAGATTCATCACTGGATATAAATATTATGACAGTGTATAAAAATTATAGAATTTTTAGTGAAGATTAGTGTTTAAAGTTTTCCCTTATTCTGGATGTTTGCTTGCACAGTTTTTGCATTTTTTTAGGATACAAGGAGTTTTTGGGTGTTCAAGGAGAAGAGACTATCCAATGGAGACCGGAGGAAATTCCCTTATTTCTGGACCAGATGGGGCTAAGAGGAAAGTATCATATTTCTATGATCCAGATGTGGGAAACTATTACTATGGACAAGGGCATGCTATGAAGCCTCACCGCATACGAATGACACATGCTCTTCTTGTGCAATATGGTTTGCATAAGGAAATGGAAGTTATTAAGCCCTACCCTGCGAGAGATAGAGATCTCTGTCGGTTCCATGCAGATGACTATGTAGCATTTTTGAGAGGAATAACTCCAGATACAACACATGACCAAGTGAAAGCATTGGAACGGTTTAATGTTGGAGAGGACTGTCCAATTTTTGATGGGTTGTATCGATACTGCCAATCTTATGCCGGTGGCTCTATTGGCGGTGCTGTCAAACTTAATCACAAACAATGCGACATTGCGATCAATTGGGCTGGTGGTCTTCATCATGCAAAAAAGTGTGAGGCATCTGGATTTTGCTATGTAAATGACATTGTTCTGTCCATCTTGGAGCTATTGAAATATCACAAGGTGTATTTTCAAATAACTGCATTATGTTCTGCAATTTTCCTTTTCTTTATTGAATCAAACTTGCTCAGATTTTCCTTTTATTTTTTTATTTTTTTTGTTTTGTTAAGATAAATGTTTAGGTCAAAAGTTTTTTGAATGTCTTATTTACAGGACCTGTCTTACTTTGTGAATATGATTCCCTATTTATGTGTCGTAGTCTTTTGTCCTTAGTTTTTTGCATTCAATTTTATACTTAGGTCAGTAGCGATCTTTGGTTTTTTTCTCTGTGCTGCCACTTTGGATAAACTTATTTCAAAATTGGAGACATGAATATCAATCATATATTTCATTCACTTAATGTATTGAGCAACTTGGAACTTGAGCGCAGAATATTACATTTAGGAGTAATATACTTTATTGCAGAAAAACATTTCTGAAATTAACAGTAATGTTTCTCAGCAAGAAATAAGAACCTTTATGTAAAAATGATATCGTAGGAGTATATTCTTTATTAAAATACATAAAAGGGATCCATGTTACCAATTTCTAGCAAGGACTCTATCGTCTCTTTATGCTGGATGGAGAAAAAATACTAATAAGCAGGATGGAACTAGCTTGGCTAATGGCTCATGTATGTGCGGCTGCTGTTGATCTAGCCTCAGCTTCCATACACTCGATAGTTACCTCAAGGCTCAAAATCATAAATGGCAATATTATCTTCAATCCCAAAATATTGTAGCTTATGAAACACACCCATGTGCACCCCAAATAATTCCTGTTTATGATCTACACCTTAGTCCATTCCAACTTGTGTGTTGTCCTTACAAATGGGTGGAAGTTCCCTGCAAATAGCATGTAGTCTTTCTATGCTTAAGATGCAAGCCATTATGAACTTCAACCAGCTTTCCCACTCTCCTTGAGGCAAGTCTGTTTTTCTCAATAGTGGATGAATATATAAGCGAACCAGCTCCTCTTAGCCACAGAGAAACTAACACTCTGAGAAAGCAACCGAATAACAAGCTATCTGTGTTCTAGAGTTTTGTTGCCACACATCCTCCACTACCCAATTGGATTCGTTTGTGAAAAACCTGCCGTCTTTAGCTGCATTGGGTTTGCTGAAAGGGCCATTAAGTTCTGAAAATTGAAGAAATCGCCCCCATAGCTTCATATCCTGCTCCTCAATATACATCTTGTCAATAACATAAAAAAAAATTGATTACCTCATCATCATCAATGGGAGCCACTCTCTCATGCCTGTCCAAATGCCTTTTTGGATTAGTGGGACCTCTCTGACAAATATTTGCCCCAGTTGGTCCAACATGCTATCAATTATCTCATTGATTTCTCCAAGACTAGGAGCATTTGTGTCTACATAATGGATCACTGGGGCTACATATCTACAATCTTCCCTCCAATCATCTTTCAATAAATGGGTCTTCGCCTTCTTCGCCATCTATGTGCTTGAGGAATTCCTTTTTAGCGTGGAAGCTATAAATTGCTAAGCATTTATGGTGTTTGTAGCTAAACATCTGCACATCCCTATATGTACATACAATTTACACAAAAATAATTTGTTATAAGCTTTTAAATAGTTAGCTTCAATCCTTTTTCCAGAAACTATGTTTTCACATTAACAACATACCATCTTAGGAAGAGAACCATCCATGTACTGTAAAGAGTTATTATGCATAAGCATTCTGTTTATGAAACTTTTTAACTCACAAGAACCAATGCTATTCAGGAAGAAAAGAAATAGAGCTTGCATTCGTCTTAATTTCATTTCATAGTGGTTTCATCAAGATGTTGTGATGCTTGAGATTATCAGATCCAGTACTGGTTATTTGATCATTGTGTGCCCTTTGTAGGTGTCTTGGTACTAGTTTTTAAGGGTTTATATTCTTCTGATATTTCTGTTGATTCTTGGGATTGTTCTTGCCTTGATTTCCAAACAATTTATTCTCCCTTGGTTTTCATTTTTTTCAAATATGTATCTGGCCATTTTTTAGGTCATGTTTTGTCTTCAATGCCTTCAGATTTCTAGTTCTAATTTATTGTAATTTTCTTCTAACAGTTTATAAAGGATTATGATATTTTATCTCCAGTTTCTTGTGTATTGGTTTTTTCAGGGCTGGTAAAATGACTGTATTTGAATACTATTGTTTTTGACCCTTTCTTTGCATTTTATTTTCAAAGATTCAAAACCATTCCATTCATAAATCTACTTTCTTAGCATATTCTTATGAATTTTTTTTGTTGGCAGCGTGTTTTGTATGTTGATATCGACATTCACCATGGTGATGGAGTCGAGGAGGCTTTCTACACAACAGACAGGGTCATGACTGTCTCATTTCACAAATTTGGGGACTATTTCCCTGGTACAGGTGATATCCGAGACATTGGATATGGGAAAGGGAAATACTATGCCATTAATGTCCCTTTGGATGATGGAATTGATGATGCAAGTTTTCAGTCCTTATATAAACCCATTATTCAACAAGTGATGACAGTTTATGATCCTGAGGCAGTTGTTCTTCAGTGTGGAGCTGATTCCTTGTCTGGAGACAAACTAGGCCGCTTTAATCTTTCTGTAAAAGGGCATGCAGAGTGTGTACGATACATGAGGTCATTCAGTGTGCCACTTTTGCTCTTGGGCGGTGGCGGATACACAATTCATAATGTTGCTAGATGCTGGTGCTATGAGGTATTCATATTAACTAATTTATGGTTGTTCATAAGGTTCAAAGATTCAATCTTCAAAGTTGTAATTTAAACAGGTTTTGCTCCCAAATGTTCAGACTGGAGTTGCAGTTGGTAAAGAGATTGATGAGAAAATGCCCCAGCATGAGTATTATGATTATTTTGGTCCAGATTATACTATTAATGTGGCTCCAAGTAATATGGAAAACAAAAACTCAAAACAGATGTTGGATAAAATTAGGTATGTGAGAACTTCTCAAATTGTTTATGCAAATTCTGAAAAATTGATTGTGCTTTAAAATATGAAATTTTAGTCATTTCATTAGCGCTGCCTTTCCATTTATCAAATTAGAGCACTGCATGTGGTTGACCTGAAAGCAGATATCATTTAATGTTTTTTTTTTTTTTTTGTATAGGTCCAAAGTACTTGAGAATATTAACTCAATGCCATGTGTACCTAGTGCTCAATTTCAAGATCGTCCTTCAGATACTGAGTTCCCTGAGCCGGTACATTTATTTATGCTTCTTTCTTTTGTAATTTGTTTTTTTATGAGTGAGTGTATAATTTGTTTACATTTACAAACACCGTTCCTGGATTGTTTTGAGACGTACAGGAAGAAGAAGATTCTGATGCACACAGTATAACTCATAAATAGGATGGGGTGAGTTATCATTCGGTTTCAAAGAATGGTGACTCAAAACTTCGGAATCATGATCTAGAGTAGGTGCATTCATTCAGTATGTGTGAAGGGTTCCAAGCCAATCATAAGTATTCTGCGGTTAAACTTTTAAAATAACAGTTGACTTGTGAAATTACATTATATTTTATTTCATTTCTATGTTATTGGGCTGCAACATCAAAGGGTGTTAACATTTTTCTTCTCTATGGAAGTTTATCCAGAGAATTTTCTAGTCCTATTATTTGTCGGCACCAAAAAGTGTATTGTGTGCATAAAAAGCTGTTCAATCTTGCATGCAGGATTGCTGGCAATAAAAACCTCCGGTGATCAGCAGAAATTCTTTGATGTTATGTTTAATAAAGATCATTCCTTGCCAACTTTAGTTGGTACATTGATTTCATTCCTTTAATTTCAAGCAACATGATAGTTATGGTTATCAAATTATGATTACTTTTTTTTACCATTACGAGAAAATTCTGTTCAGATTCAAAGCATTACATCTGGTTCCTCGGTTTGACATTCAGTGCTGGATGCAAATAGAGTAATAATAGTTATAACAATTTTACCGTAAATGAATACTTTTTAACTGCCTTTAACAAACATCAGGGATAGTGATGCAAGAGAATGTTTCTGTATGTTAAGAGTTATCAGACTCATTAAACTTTTAATATTTCTATATGTTGGACAACACTCTTGTTATCCAATTCCAAATTGCATAAGAGCGTTTTCAAGCTCTTAAGGCCAAAAATAAACTCTTCACCCTCCCTCAAAAATATTATTTAGATGCAGATCTCACACGACTCCAGATGGAGAAGCTTTGGAAAGCTTGTATTCAAGGTGTAGCTTCCTGGAAAAAAAAACAAGTGGGCTGTTATCTGAGATTGTAGCTCTATCATTCGTGATTCTCCCCCTCTTGGGTGGTCACGCCCTGGACCATCAACATGATGGTGACCTTGGGTCTTAGTAAGCAAAGGTGGCATCTCCATTGCCTATTGGAATTGTAGTGGTACCTTATGGTCGTTTCTGGATATCTTTTAGGATGTTGTTGTTTCATGAGATATCATATTTCTTACTGAGATCCACGAGAGCTCTGAGCAGGCCCTCCCTCCAATCATATTTTATGCTTGGGTCTCAGCCAAATGACATGAGACCTATAGATTTGGTGGCGTTTGTGGTTCAGGTGCAGTGGCTTGCCTCATTTGTGACAACCTCCACCCTAGAGCATCGTTGGTAGCTTCTGATGTCCATTCTAGATACATGTGGTTACATGTTCAAACTCCAGATGGACCCACCACCTATACACGATGTCTTCATCTCAGTATGCTACTTCCTCCCCCCTGCCTCATCACCCTTCGTTTTGCATGTTGATGGGGATCCGTACCTTGACCTTTATCGTGATGTTATTCTTCTAGACGTCTTCAATGCTTGTACAAAAGCCCACCAAACACCTATTCATGGTCTTGCACAAGATGAGGTATGCCTTCAAAAGCCAATTCCTAAAGTGTTGGGTTTACAGAGAGAATCAGCAGATTGAAATACTCTAGTCTCAGCAGATGGAACTAGGGAATTGCAGAATATTGACATTCTCAACTGACTTCCTTGTTTCCCTGATTCTAGTAGATTCATATGTTCTCCCATGGGAGGAGCAAACGAAGTGCATTATTTTCTCACTTGTAGATCCCTCATCCCTCCACCCCCCTTGGGGATTATTTATTTCCCATCAGCACCCACTTTCAAGTTTCCAACCATGCTGCTTTGACGTTCACCCTCCATGTTGCTTCTCACGCCCATCCCCGACCCATCCCCAACTCTCGCCACACCACGGTCCAATTTGATGATGAGTACACCATTGATTATGCTGCCCTACTCTCCTAACTTATGTCTGGATACCATTCCCTTCCTTTTCCCACTGTAGAGTCCATGCATGAGTTTTACATCATACCCTCTAGGACACAACCCTTGACTTCCACCCCACATTGTGCACTACTCTAGCTCACCTCATCCCCATGGGTCTTTCCTGATGAACCATTGGTACAATGACCAATGTAAATCCCTGCATCACAAACTTTGTTTTTCCATAGCCCATGACCCTTTTTCCATACCCTCTATTCGTAGAGATTATCAATTACTTCTCCATCAAAATAAATGTGAGTTTATTATGTCAAGACAACTTGCTTTCCCAGCTGCCCTCCTGCATTCCTATAAGACCTTTTGGTGCACCTTCCTCCTAAGAAAAACCCACACTTCTAACATTGACCCCTAGACTTGTGTTTCCTATGCTAGCTCTCTTTATGACATCACAAAGCACCCTATTGTCATTGTCTTCACTCCACCACCATCTTCTACTGTTTTCTCTACCAGTATAGTTAGGAGGGCTGTTCAAAAGTTATGTACTAGAAAAGTAGTGGATTGCGAAGGCCTTTAGGTTGAGTTCCTCAAATATGGTGTTCCCCTGCCTCCCCATTGGAAAATCTTTTTAATGAGGTTGTTTACTCGGGTTTTCCTTGTTCTTGCTCCCAACGCATGATCCATCCCATTTATAAGTCCAGGGATAGCTCCAACTCTAGCAACTACAAGACCATTATGATTGGGCATACATTTGCCACACTTTATGCCACGGTGTTAAGACATGCAACTTTCAAAGGACTTGGATAGAGGTAATCTTAGAGCAAGGGGCATGCCAACTTTAGGAGAGATTACCAGACTATTGACCATGTTTTTTCTTTGAGCTATCGTTGAGGAGGCTTGTCATTAGTCTTCCTAAGTCTTTTGTTGTTTTGTATACTTCCGAAAGGCATTTGACTCGATTTCACGACATCTACTTTTCTATAAGTTGCATGATGTCAGCATTCCAGATTCTCTCATTAGTGTCGCTTGGAGGCTCTATGAGATAGTTGTTGAGCAGTTTCATACTCCGCTGGGTCTTTATAGCTTTGTGAATAGTACCATTGGGGTCAACTGGGGATGCCCTCTCTCACCGACCTTCAACATTTACATTGATGAGCTAGAGGATTTTCTTTGACAACATACCCATATAGGCAGTGGTTGCATTTTAATTGATGAGGTGATAGCCATACTTATTTTTGCCGATGACATTGTTCTTATTTATTTCCTTGTTTGTTTACTTGAGCTTCGTTATTTGGTGGTCAACCTTAGCAAAACTAAGGTCATGATATTCAACACCTCCAAACGTTCTCTTCTTCAACTCCAGTTCCTATACAAAGGGGAACCTTTGGAGATCACTTTGGTCTACACTTACTTCGGGGTCTAGATTTCAAAACCATCTTTTAGTATAAATCCTACCTCTCAATCACGCCTTTGCAAGGGATACATCTCCATTTCTATCTTGGAGCACCAATGTTTACATATCCACTTCCAAGATATCCCTTCGAAGATGTGCCTCTTCGATATAGTCATCAAGCCTATGATTTTGTATGGTTTTGAGGTTTGGGGACCTAGTCGTTGATTGGGATCGTATTGAAAGGCTCCAGACTATCATGATTCAATGTATGATTTGTTGCAAACAGACTATTCCTCAGTGCATTGTTCAAGCTAAGTTTGTCATGCAATGTTTGGGCCTTGGAGACTATCTTCAAGCTTACTTTCTACATTCACAAACTCAAAACCATGGGGGGTTCAACTTTAGGCCGTGGGAGGTATCCATACTCAGCCCTACGATATTTAGAGAGGATTGCATCATTAGGTCCCAATAGATATCGATGTTGTTGGTATTCTTAGACTAGTTTTCTCCTCCAGTCTATTGGCATCTCTATTGATAGGTTACCTCCTTTCAGGTACTCTTTGGAGGCCCCTCATCGGCTTCTTCCTTTAAAGGAGGTCATCATTAAGGTTGTTAGAGAGGATATCTATAGGTAGTACATCCAAGTCACTTGAACCTCTCCTCCTTAGCCGCTCAACCCCAAGCTTTCCTTTTATGTTGAACATTTCTTGCAGATGGTATCATTCTTCGTCCTAACTATCTCCAATGTCATTGGTTTCACGGATTGAGGTTTTCATTTGGCTAATTGAGGGTGTGCTCACACCATTTGCAGGTTGAGGCTGATCGTCATATTCCACATGGGGGCCGGATTTATTGTCTTTACTCCCTCCAAGAGGTGGAGACTTAGGAGCACCGCATTTTCAGATGCCCTATTTATTATGAGATTTGGGGGAGATACCACTATCTTTACAGAGACTCAAACAACTCTGTATTTGCTCTATTTTGGTACTTGGACCACCGGTGCTTGGCCCTTTTTCTTTTGGGATATTGTCACCCTTCAATGCAAGTCCTTGTAGAGGGCCCTTAGAGCCCCCAAGCTGATAACCTCTTTCTTTCAGCCCATCACAAAGGTTGGCAGCATTAAGCACCCTTTGGATATTATTGCTTCACACATTGAGGGGGGTAGGTTAGTGAGGCAATGCTTATCTCTACACGACACTACTAAGGTTCTCCAACACACTATCTCTTGTCGACGGGGATTCGCCCTTGCTCAACGTCATGGATCTACTCCTCAACATCGTGGATCTGCTCCTTCGCAATTGCTTCCCAGGCCGCAGGGACAAGTACACATTGCAAGTTTCTTCACTACCTCAGAAGTTTCTTTTGCCTTGGATGTTAAGAGGGATTCTAGGGGAAGTGTTTTGCTTCCTTCTAGGATTACCCAACCAGGACCCCTTAGCCCTAGACACTTCGTGATGAGCATTATAAGATCTTGCATTGGCCCTTTCATAGTGATAGATGATGACACAAATGATTCCTCTATCTCGAGCATGGTCAGAGATGTTTGATGGGACTATGATCTAATCTTTCTAGGTTTCATCAACTCATGCTCTTTGGGGGTTCTTGCTCCCCTGACATGGCTATTTTTATTGGTACCCTAAACACATGGGTTGGGGCTTTACTATGTTGGATTTGCTACTCATTTATTTTTAATGCTTTTCTTCTTTTTTTAAGTTAGTCATTGATCACAAGGTCCTTTTATCCTAGTACTTTCTATTGTAATTGGATGTATTCTCGAGTCCCATTGACCTACTTTTGGTCATTTGTGGACATTAATATAATTTCTTTATGAACTTATGTTAAGGTGTACTAGAACCAGGATTCTTGTGCCCTTATTCATCAAGCACGTATCAAATTTCAGTCAATGTTTTTCTTATTGCTCCCCTTTATGTTTCTTTCTTTGAAAACAACTCTGTTCTCAACAAATAAATATTTCTGCTGTATTTTAGCTTCATTGGAAACACCCTCTAAATTCTGAATCATTTTAGTACTACCTAGGACATCTTCATTTGCCTCTGCTATCACTATCTTTTCAACTTGTCTAATCTTCTGAAGAAACAAGCACGTGGTGCAAATGCAATCTTCATCTCTGTCATGACGCTCATTATCAGTAATATTATCCACCACCTGAATGTGTTCTCCGTGTGTTCAACTGGATTCTTACCTTTGCAGCTACTTTCCTCAATAGTACTAGCCCCATATTTTTATTCAGTGGACTTCAAGTTTGCTCTCATCCAAAAAGTAAGCAAATTCTTAATCCTGGTTTAGTGGAAGAACACTAGAGTGTCCCAGTCTGCCAATCTACTGATTCATGTGCATTTGGAGTGACTTTAGAAACAGATGTAAGAGAGGATCCAGTAGTGGGATCTGAAATGTCAGACAAAATAAATCTTATGCAGTTGAATCCGGAAGAATCTTATTCATAAGAGAGGATTCTCTTGAGATAGAACTACCAACGGACGATACATCCGTTTGGTGGCTGTTATCATTACTGATATTAACCAAAGTTTTTGAAGGAGGTAAGTAAATTTGCTAAATAGAACCAGGACTTGTAAGCTGTTGTGCGATATGGACCTGAAGGTCCTCTACATACTGCCTTCGAACGCAATTGCCCCTCTGTCGTGCTTCCTTAACCATGACTTTCACTAGTTCTCTGCTGTCTCTCATTCTCAAAATCAATATTGTTCTACCCTATCACTGCTAGAAGGTTATTGTTGTTGTTTGCATCCATTAACATCTGTTCCCTTTCCTGGATTTGATCATCGAAGCTCATCACTTTCCATGCCTTTTGCTTTCCAAGTGTCCCAATACTCCTCTCTCTCTTTCACCCAACCACATTTATCTAATTATGTTGTGGAATTAGGGTCTGCTTGCTTTGGAGAATTTTGTAAGATTAGGAGGAAGCTTCCTAATATTTCCAGCTTGTTTATGTTTTCTTCTCCTTTGGAATATTTTAGCATGTGTCTTATTGATTTTTTCAATGACCCATTCCCACATTGCCTTGAAGGTCTGAGGGCAAAGGGGATGCCTAAATATCTGATCATCTTGGTAGAAATGCCCAAATACAAACCTTACTGCAGTACCCGCTCGGGTGGATTGTCTTCCCATCCCAACATACGAGACTTAACAATCGATATTTTTGAGCTAAAGACTCTATGATAAATTTCTAAATGTCATTCATATTTTCAATATTATTTTTTTCCAGTTCTAAGAACAAGGAGTTGTCATCAGAAGTCACTACAATTAATTGTTTCTGATCTGGATAAACAATTTGAATTCCTCTTTCTAGGTATTCAAAACAATTCATTTAGATATTTCCCTTGGACCTTCCAGTGGCCAAAGTTTATTCTAAGATTACCTGGTTATGGATGAAGCTACTCTCAACTTGGCTTCGAGAGACCGTATTGTTTGAAAATGAAACCATTTTTCTAAGGCTCTGACTACGAGATTCAAGTTGCTCTTCATTAGAATGCAAGGACTATGTTTCTTTGTTTTTTTGAATTTTATTATTGGATTACATTGCCCATTAATATTGCAATTTTTTGTTAGATGTAGTATTTGATTCAGATCACCCACGAAAGCCATGAGATTTTGTTAACCTATATACTGATTTTTTCATAGAAGTAAGTTTTGGCAGTTCAACCATATTTAACTGTTCCGTGATAGGAAACCTTGCTGTTCAGAAGCATGGTATAGATCATATTCTTGCTAGCTGCATTTGAAAATGATGGATTTCATAGCTGAATAATACTTTCTTGTTTATGCACCTTGAGCTTGAGATTCTATGCTTCTTTAATAGTATGCGGTTATTCACTAGTACTTAAATCCTCAAATGGATGAGAAAAGTAGTCTCCCCATTAAACTGAGGGCTGAAAATTTATAGAAGCAGATAGGTACAAGATGGGATTGGAAAATATGATCATTTGCAGTTTTCATGGAAATTGATAAATTTATCCACAAAGATGGATGAGATTGTCGTTGAATTTTTCAAGCAAATGTATTTTCTACATTACTGGATATGCTGTAGCAGGCCCTACGATATGGTTCGATACGTGATTGGGTACAATACCAGGGGACGGGTGGAAGGTTTGAGGGGGAAACGGGCAGGGTACACCTCTGCCCATGCGGGTATGCCCGGATGGACATATCCAGGCACATCTGCAGGGGCAGGGGCGTGCCCTACCCGTTTGGCTCACATATCCTGTAGAAAAATGTAATTTTTTAATTTTTTTTTCAAATTCGCTGCAGGAAAAGTCAAATATGGACCTCAAAAAACAATTAAAAACAAAATAAAGTGGATTTTCAACCCTAAAAGCTGCAGTCACACTCATTTTATCAAAAGAAAACAACACATTTACTTTTCATTGCATTGTTACCTCTCATTGCACATTTATTCTCTTTCCTTCATTTTTTCATTTGCATAGGATTGAAACTCTTTCCTTTTGCTAAACCTACACCATTACCTCTACCCATTTGATGCCAAGGAGTTTGAGGAGCTTGCAACAAAGAAGATTGCTAATTCAATGTATGTTTTTCTTCAGTGTTGTAGTTTTGTTTTTGAAGTTTTATTTATTTATTTATTTTTGGTTTTTAAATATTTGTAAGTTTGTAACTAGTTTTGATTTTTTATGTTATTCTTTAAAATATTTTTTTAACAAATGTCAAATGCTTTAAATTTTAATAGCAATGTTATTATAATTTTCCTAGGGGTTATAGGGATTTGCTAGAATGTTTGCAAGTGTTAGTTTAATGGGCCAAGAGATACCCTCTAAAGCCAATCCGCGAGTGCCTATTTGGAAGTATGTGATGACGATAGAACCGTTGCCAGGTGGAGGGTGTTTCCTTTGGCTTTGCTCAGAGTGTAACTGTCAATACAAGAGCTTGTATAATCGAGTGAAATCCCATTTGTGTGTACTTTTTGGTTATGGAATCAAAGTTTGTTGTGGGCCAAACATGAATGGAAACCTAAGAAAGGGCTTGCCACAAGCAAAGATCTTTGCATACATCAAAGATCAAGAAGTAGATGCCTTTGTTGGGCAAAGATCAAAGCATCTTTTGAAAAATAAAGGATCACAACTTGTTGTCCATCTCGTGCTAATATGGTGGCCCCATCACACCTATTTTTTGCTACACCCGTTGTGGCCGTAAAGGAAGAGGATTCATTTCTTGGTCGTAAGAAAACAAAATATGCAAGCCCATTGGAAAGGTCATTCTAAAATGAATCCAGGGATATAGCAGAACAAAGCATTGCACATTTTTTTATGCATGTGACTTGCTATTTAATATTGTGAGATCACTATATTGAGAAGATATGATGAGATCTATCAATGTTGCCCCTAAAGGATTCCCCAGCACAGGGTATGAAAAGGTGCATACCACCTTGTTGATAAAATAAAGAAAACAAGTTGAATATGCATTGAAGCCCATAAGGTATTCATGGATCGAAACAAGGGTGTCCATTATTTTCGATGGATAGAAAGATACAATAAATAGACTATTGATTAGTGTGGTTGCAGTGAGCCTTAAAGAGCCAATATTTTTTAGGGTCGTTGATTGTGAGGGGCAAGTGAAGGATGTAGGATTCATTGCCGACATTCTGATAGAGTCCATTGAGGCGATAGGGACTCAAAACATTGTCTAAGTTGTAAGGGACAATGCTTAAAATTACAAAGTTGTGGACATGTTGGTTGAAACAAGGTATAGACACATATTTTGGACACATTGTGTTGTTTATTCCTTCAACCTTATATTGCAAAAAGTGGGGACAAAAATTAACTAGATCAAACAATTCTATAAGGAGGTGAGCGATATCCAAATGTTCATAAGTAACTATCACATGTCCCAAAGCATCTTTAGGGCTTTCTCAAAGTTGCAGTTGTTGAAGATAACTTTTTATATAATTACTCATGAACCGTGTTTGCCTTCTTGAATGAATATAGATGGGCTCCTACAGCATATAGACTTGCCCTCTTGCCATATCTATATACAGGGACTTGCCCTCCCGCTTTGATCCTTGCCAACCTGCACCTATAGATATATCCTCCCTGCGTTGATTCTTTCCTACTCCCAGCTTCTAATATTAATTTTAATTTTGTATGTTTGTAAATTGTAGTGTTTTTATTTTTGAACATTTTTTTTAATTTTAATTGTTTTAATTTTGTATTAGGCTATTAAAACTCGGTTTGCCTCACACACTCGTCTTGAGACAATTTGTCAAGATGCATGAGGTATTGAGTAACTTGGTTATCAATAACCTTTGGAATTTATGGAGGCAGACAAATAGTGAGAGGACCACACAAGTGAAAGGGTGGATTTTTGATGACGTGTGGTTGGAATGTGTGGAGTATTTGCTCAGTTTTATCAAGCCCATCGTCGGCATGTTGAGATATGAGAATATAGATCATCCGTGTTTGGGTGAGCTTTATGATGGAATCGACTTAATGATCGAGAACATTAGATCTATCATAAATGCCAAAGCGCAGAATCCTATGGAGAGGTTCTTCAAGGAAGTGCAATCGCATCTCATTGAAAGGTAGAACAAAATGATCACTCCATTGCATCTTCTTGCTTTTGCCTTGACGCCCAATTACTATAACACAAAGATCCTTTTTTTGCCCAAGAGGGTCACACCATATAGGGATGTTGAGGTTGGCGAGGGATATAAGGTGACATTCTCTAGACTCTTCCTCAATCCAAAAGTAGAAGACCAAGTTAGGGAAGAATTTGCACATTTCATAACCTCCACAAGTCACTCCCTTGGCACTATTCATGGCAAGTACAAGATGAAAGCTCACTTCTGGTGGTACCACCACGGATAGGCATCCACTCACCTCCATCGACTTGGAATAAAAAATCTATCACAAGTAAGATTTAAAAAAAAAAAAAAAACTTTACCCTTCTTTTCAATGTTTTGTTTTAGCTTTTAACTTTTATAAATTCTAATTGAATTTGCGGCTTGTCTCAATATGTTGTAATTCCTCCTCAACTGAGCAAAACTGGGGTACCTACAATGTTATCCACTTAGTTAAGCATAACAAGTTGGCAGCAAAAAAGACAAGGGATTTGGTCTATGTGCATTTCAACTTGCATTTTCTCTCACACAAACAACTTGATTACAAGGGACAACAAAATGTTGGGATGTGGATCTAGAGACTACTGACTTGGATGCCTCTGTTGCCTTCTTTTCATTGCTTGACACAAAGCTAGACGGTGCTTCACTCGACCTGCATAGTGGAGCTAGTGGGAGTGGCACCGTTGTTGCATGTGGTTCGAATGAACCACATGATGATGAAGACATTGCAGTCAATGAATATAGTCAATCATGAATATGCTGATTTGTCTTTATTTGTATCCATACATTGTAATATTTGCACTATGTTCCTGTTATAAAAAACTAATTTAAGTTCGACCATTGAATATAATGATATTTGGCATTGAATTATTAGTATGTCTTATGGTCATTTAATTGATTTTGTTTCTTCTATGCATATTATGTCGTTAATTTCTCTTATATGGCTATATTTTTTAATTTTTATTTTTTTTTAATATATTTTTATATTGTCATATCCAAAAATGTATCCAAACACCCCCCTCTGCGTGCCTTCCCCCTTGCCCCAACCCCCCATGCTACCTCGTCCCACCCCCAAATCCTCATATCCATGAATCCGATTCTCGTACCCATATCCGTATCAGCAACGTGGGGTAGTTTAGCTAGGATTTCATTGGTTTGAGCATTCATAAACCTCATCCTTACTTTCCATTTCTTTTGATGGAACTTTGAACTTGTGTTTCTAAGACTTGTGCCTCATTACAAGAAGAGGATCCTTTTAGCAAACCTGGTTAAAATCTCTACTCAAGAACACGTGTGTGAGTAGAGATGTGATGAAATTGTTTTTTTCTTTGTTAGCATTCAATGCACACCATGTTGTCATCATTCCTTCCCTTTTTTGTTATGAAATAATTGGAGATTGTAACTAATTATTACATCTATCATAATTCCAGTCTGCAGAGCATATAAAATCATAATATAAGACCCCCAACCGTTAGAGCAGATATAATCTTAGAGAGTTGCATATCCATTTGGAACAATAATAAGATCCCTACCTTTGATGTAAACCTCTAAATTGATGCATTTTAAATGCATTCATCCTCTTGGAACTTGGTAACTACACCTAGTCTACGATCTTAAGGGCCTCAATCACTGTCATGGGCTTGGACACATCCATGTGCCATAAGGTTGGCTCATTTCTCCTAGGATTGGTTTTAGATATTGGTCAGCTTCATACCCATATGCTTACATCATTTTTATGACATCCATTCCCTAATTCCATAGCCCTTTCTTGTCCATTTCTTATGTAGATTACCCCTCGACTTGAGCACAAATTTGAGACACGATGGAGGATAGGTGCTCAGAGAACAAAAAGTTGTGTGTTTGCTAATTATTTTCCATCCCAACTATTTCATCAACTTTCTTGCTTGCTTGGATCAAGGAATATATTTAAACACAATTGGATTCAATTTATTTAAGTTCATCTTGTATTTTTTCTAGTCTTCTTTATTAAATTCATCTTCCAAGAGTCATTCTAGTTATTCCATTGCCTTCACCAACCTTGTGAAAATCAATGGGGAAGCATATCTTGCAAATATTTGGCATAAAAAATAGTCTTACTATCTAGCATATGATCAATTAAGATAATACTTAGCCTAAGCAAGAACTATCGGCATTTTCCTTGTGTTTGTGACTTATTTCATTGAAAGTTCGGAGATTCCCTGCTTGAGCCTAGCTCGCACACTTGTTTATCCTAATTAGCATGCCAATTTTTAACACAATCTAGCATAATTGAAATCTTTATTTTTTAAATTTGTTTGGAGATTTCATAGGTCATTTAGAACATGTTCAATTGAAGGCTTCATGTTACTTTTGGTTGGCATAAACAATCAGGTTCAGTTAGTCATTTCCATGTTCTAGATTGCATCCCTTTTTTGACTAGTTACTAGACTAGTTTTCACATTTAGAGTTTAATTTGATATGTTGTGCTTAATCACTTATCTAATCTGATCACATATCATAAAAATTCTGTTCATAAATGTTATTTATTTTTGGTTTGAATATTGGCTCTCATGTATGTAACATGACCTTGTGGACATGGTGGGTTCATCTTCTATCACCTTGTTTAACTTGCTTAATTCTTTGCTAGTAAATCAAAAGTCTAATTGACCTCTTTATTTTGGATCAATAATTTTGAGTTGTTTAAAAGGAAATTCTCATCATCCAATTAGAATCCAATTCGTAATCAAGAAGGGTTGTTTGTTAACTTGTTAATTGGCCCCTACCTCGAATCTAGCTTGACTACACCTAACCCACGAAGAAAAAAAAATATTAGAAATGACAACATAGCCCATGGATCTTCAACGTAGACACCATCAACATAAAGTCTTCAAACAAGAGAGAGATTCACTATTAAAGACACATTGTATTAACTATGTGTAGTTTACTATGTATATGTGCAAGCAACAATGGTTGAAGAATCCTCTAGTGGAGAAAGAATCCATAAAATAGAATATGAATATTTTATTCTTAAATGCGAAGGATGCAAGAAACTTGGCCACATAACAAGAAATTGTCCATCTTTTGTAAAAAAAGGAAACTCTGTTTTCAAAAAAGATTAGCATACCTAATGGATAAAATCAACAATAGATCCCCAACCTTCCATCACTGATGGCAAAATATTAGAGGTTCAGAACAATAAAGAGAAATTATATGACCAAAATAAGGAAATTCCACCTTCGGAACCAAACATTACGATGCTAGATAATCTATCTTATGGAGAGGGAAAAGAACTTCCAAAAGTTGTCGTATACCCTTCAAAGTTAGCGAATAATCCATTGAAAGAAATGGAGTCAATGAATCAACAAAGGGTCGTTGATAATACTATAGAGGAAGGCATGCAAATTTTAGTAGCGATAAAATAAGATGAAGCTTTGACATAACTAATCAATCCTATTGGGAAGTTTTTGGAAAGATTTCAGAGCCAGATAGTTATAAACGTACTAGATCATGAGGTAAAAACTTTTCAGAATATAATCCTTCCTTTTGAAGTTAATGTATCTCCAATTATTAATAATATTTTTTCAATGTTTGGATAAGTTGGAAGAGAATGATCTCAAGTTCAATTCCCCAAGAAGTTTCTTTCTTGGGGACTCAAAACTTTCTTCTAATATAACAAGTACCCAACCTCTCAAAAATTTGGAACTGCTAGGATCAGATGTTGGAATGGATAAGGGGAATGTCTCTCAAAGACTTTCCTTAGCTATGAGCTCCCTAAGCTTTAAGCAGAAAGAGGCAAGAACTAAGAAGGAAACTCATTCTAAGGTGTCTAAAAAACATTCAGACATTGGATCCAAGAATAGGGGAGGTCATTATACTAATGCATACATTAGAAAGAACCAAACAGAGAATGACATTGCATAGGGATCTCAATCTATTCTAGAGCTCAAACCTGTAAGAGAATCCGCTAGACAATGAAACAAACAAGAGACATGATGATTCTATTGTGGAATATCATAGGTTTGAACCATGTCAGTAAACACAACTTTTAGGGATCTTAGAAGAAACAATAAGCCTAGAATTTTAGCTATACAATAAATTAAAATTATGTATAATGTGTTTGAGGAAACTAAAAAAAGCTTTGGAAGGAAACGAAGGTCGCCAGTGCTAGCTCTATGGGCATTTAAGGAGGCATCGCTACTTTTTGGAATGACAATGAGGTGCAAGGTGAGATTCTTTTGGCAAATACTCATCATTTAGCTATTTTGTTTATTGTTGAGAGTCAAGATGTTTTTTGGATTCTTTCAAATATCTATGCTCCAAATTCTGCTACTCGTAGAAGACTTTGGAGTGATCTTGGCTCATTTAGAAGAACCTGTGTTAAATTCAAATTGGATTTTGGTGGGTATTTTAACACTCCCATCATTTATGCTGAGAAAAAAGGCGGGGTTTAGAGATTATCAAGTAGCATGGAGGACCTGGCTGATTTAATTTCAATTAATGGGCTATTTGATGTTGAACTCAAAGGCTCACCTTTCATTTGGTTGAACAAGAGGCTTGGAGAAAGTTTTAATTAAATTTGGCTTGATAGATTCCTCATCTCCTCCGATTGGATATTTTCTTAGGATTTGTGCTTATCCTCGCTTCCCAGGATTGGATTAGATCACAATCCCCTAGTTCTCAATGTTATGACCATATTCAAAACTCATTGTTCTCCCTTCATATTCAAACATATGTGGTTCTCCCATCTAAATTGATTGATAAAATTAAGGAATGGTGGAAACTTGATTCTCCTAGAATTGCTATGTTTAGGTTTGCTCAGAAGTTGAAAAATGTTAAGAGAAGGATTCAAGTTAGGAACCATGAGGTCTTTGGAAATATCTTCTATAAAAAAGAGGGTATTAGATCAAAGCTTCAACTTCTTGAATAGTATATTAACTTTAATGGCCTAAGTGAGTAGACTCTTCACAAGAAAAGGTTTTCTTGGTTGACTATCATTCCATTTTGGTCTGAGAGGAATCTTTTTGGAGACAAAAATCTCATGCCATTTGGTTGAAGGAGGGAGATTGAAATACCAAAATTTTCTATTTAGCTACCCTCAAGCATAGAAGCCATTACATAATATTTAAAATCACTAAGGATGATGGTTCTCAACATATTCATCCCCTCATCATCAAAGAAGAAACAATAGTTTCTTCAAATATCTCTTTACCAAAAACCATAAATACATTAAAACCTAAGCCCTAAACACTATACCCTAAATTGTAAACCATAAACTTTCCCTATTTACCAAATTATTTAGTCCCAATTAACATCCTTTTTAGTAAGAATTAGGTTCACATGGCATAGAGTGATTAGACATTATATACAGGGCCTTAAACCTAAACCCTATCCCCTAATCCCTAAAACATAAATTGTAAGCCCTATGCCCTAATACCCACTACATGCTGAAAACATATATGCCTTATAATACAATTGATTTTATCACAAGATGTCATAAAATGCACTTTTTAAAACTGTGACCAAAACTTAGCCTTTGGAGTACCAATCTAGTTGTGCATCTGAAGTAAAATGCGGCTATTTCAATCCCCTTAAACCTAATTGCATGATTATAAAATGTGATTTGGGGGTTGATCAACTCCAATTTCATTATCTCAATTGAGGCAAAGAAACATTATTTACTTATATGCAAATTATACATGTATAGAATGTCGTTTTCAGCTCAATAAACTTGAAATCATCAACTAATGAATGCAAATATTGATTTTTTAAATTATGGAGGTAATTAGGGTCAAAATGAACCACATGAACCTATTTTAAATTATATATGATGTGTTTTGGAGTGAGATTAACCTTAATTCATGTCATATATAACTAACCAAAGAGTTGATTCATTTAATCAAGGAGGCATTTGAGGCCAATTTAAACCCCTTCAAGAGCAAGATATGATTTGGGGCAAAATCAAAAGATCAATTCTATCATGAATTGATCCAATTAGTTAATTTGTGCAATTAGGGGCATGATCTGGGCAAAATTGAGCCCTTAAACCAAATTTATGGCTCAATTGATTGTATAACATGTATGCAACATGTATATGGCATAACTGACCCTACTTTTATTAGAAATGTAAACATGAAGATAATTGTCATAAATAGGTGAACAAGCAGCTCAAATGTTCTTCAATTACCTTAGTGATTGGACCTTATATCTGATATCTTAAACCCTAAACCTTGTATCATTTAAATTTAACCCTAAACCCTATACCATTTACCTTAAACCCTAAGCCATAAGCGCTGAACCCCAAATCCTTTAAATTGTAGACCCTAAACCCTAGACCAATAAATTTAGCCCGAATTAACATCCTTTATATATAGTAAGAATTAAGTTCACATGGATGAACTTGGTCAAAATTACATCACTCATTAAACCACAATTGACTTAATTGGCTTAATTTGTGATGATGTGGGGGATAACTGAGCTCAAAATCACATTGTTTACTCATATAGGTTCAAGGAGCTCAAATTTACCCCAATTGCCTTCATGATTGTACCTTATATACCCTAAAACCTATACCCTAATCCCTAATCCTTAAAGTTCCTAATCCCTAAATTTTAAACCATAAAATAAACTCTTTAAACCTTGAACTAGTCATTTTAGCCCAAATTAACATCATTTAGACTAAGAATTAAGTTCATAGGGCTTAGTTTGGTTTAAATCACATGACTGATTGCCCCATTTGACTAATTCACTCAATCTGCATGATGACATGGGGTATAATGACAACCCAAAAACACATTCTATAGTCACAAATGGGTCCAAGTGATTCAAATTATCCTCAATTATCTTTGCAATTGCCCCTGTGTACCCTAAACCATATATACATTAAAACCTAAGATCTAAACCATAAACCCTAAACACTATACCCTAAATTGTAAACCATAATATTTTCCTATTTACCAATTGATTTAGTCCCAATTAACATCCTTTGTAGTAAGAATTAGGTTCACATGGCATAGAAAAATTAGACATTATATACAAGTCCTTAAACCTAAACCCTATGCCCTCATCCCTAATACCTAAAACATAAATTGTAAGCCCTATGCCCTAATTCCCACTATATGCTGCAAACATACATGCCTTATAATATAACTTATTTTATCATGAGATGCCATAAAATGCATTTTTTAACCTATGGCCAAAACTTAGCCTTTGGAGTACCAATCTAGCTATGCATCTGAAGTAAATTGGGGCTACTTCAATCCCCTTCAACCTAATTGCATGACTATAAAATGTGATTTGGGGGTTTACCAACTCCAATTTTACCCAATCACCATCATGATTGCACCTTATATACCCTAATCCCTAATCCTTAAAGTTCTTAATCCCTAAACTCTAAACCACAAATATAAACTCTTTAAACATTGAACCAATCATTTTAGCCCAAATCAACATCATTTAGACTAAGAATTATCTTTGTGATTGATCCTGTATACCATAAACTGTAATATCCCTTCGGATATCAAAACAAAAGCTCTGAATTGCTTATCTGAATTTCTGCAAAATATCTTCAAATAGATAAATAAATCACAGTATAAACTCTTATTTATCTGCTCATAAGCTTACAATAGAGGTCCTCTGTCAAGTATACAAAGAATATTGAAAGTAAAGCCTTAATAGCCTGAATATTCCGCAAACTGGGAAAGAAATCTGAATCTAGTGCGTCTCGGCCTGCTGTGTAAAAAACACAGTCGCCGACGTCGATTATATTGCCATCGTCGGTCGATCTGTAGTTGTTAACTCGCTGACGTCGGTGATATGTCGACCGATGTCGGTCTCTGTATGTCTCTGTTCACCGATGTCGGTGCCTGAACTTTCTGTTGATGCGTATGGATTTTCATGGATCTGTACGGAATTTGTAGGGCCGCTGATTTAGCACAATCCTGTATGCTTGATCATGATCTGTAGAATTATGGGCTAATACAGAAGATCTATATCTGGATAATTCTTGAATCAAAACCCAAAAATAATGAAATACCTGTAAATCCTTGTGATAGCTTCTGTGTGAAGTTATCTCTCAAACTTGTAAACACATGTGATAACTTCTGTATGAAGTTATCTCTCAATTTGGCAATAGATCGGCTGATCTCTCACAACCTCTGAATCGCACACAATGAAGAGTTGACGTTCTTCAATGCAAATGGAATCCTGGAACCCTTGGCTCAGTCTTCACAGAAGAATTTCTTAACAAGAATCAATATCAATAATAATCATGAATACAAACTCTCTCCCATGAGAGATTCTTATACCCTTCCAAAGGTGTGCTTGCTAAAATTAGATTCCCTTTAATTAGACTTAGGGCTTCCTTAAATTAGAACTAGGGTCTTAAAATTAGACCAATTCTTAAATTAGAATTAGGATCCTAAAATTAGACCCAATAATAATTAATTAATAATTAATTAAAATTAGACCAAATAATTAATATTTGATTAAATCAATCAAATATTAATATCTCCCTTAATTCATGTCCGAATGAGCCCAAACGAAATCCAACCCATCTCCATCAAGACCCTCTATCCATCCCATCAGCCTACGAGGGTCGCATAATAGGCTAATCATCCGCTCGAAAAGATGTCAACTAAAAGGGGACATGACAGTCCGCCCCTCCTGAAATTGCTTGTCCTCAAGCAATCTCAACTCTGGATGCTGTAGAATATCCTCGCTTTCCCATGTCGCATCCTCAATTGGCAAATCTTTCCACTTTACCAAATATTTCCTGATAGTCCTCCTACGCAACTGTCTCTCTCTAGATTCCAAGATGGACTCAAGTACTAAAATCAACTTTCCCTCATCATCTAAGGGAGGTAAAACTGTAGAAGGTATCACACGGTGTCCTAACGCCTTTTTGAGGCGTGATACATGAAAGACATTGTGTACCTTGCTCTCTGTCGGAAGCTCTAGCTCATAAGCCATCTCTCCAACACGTCTCAGGATCCTGAAAGGACCGTAGTAACGTGGCTTAAGCTTCTCTGCTCCACTCTTCTTAAGGGTAGACTGACGGTAAGGCTGTAGCATAAGATAGACCATGTCACCCACCTCAAAAGATCTCTCGGTCCTCCGCTGATCTGCATACTGCTTCTACTGATTTTGTGCCTTAGCAATATTCTCCTTGAGAGTCCTCATAGTATCCTGACTCTCCTGCAATAAGTCTCCAGTGGTCAGCACTCTACTATCGCTCAGTAGCAAATCTAGAAAACTCGGTGCCTCATACCCGTACAATGCCATAAAAGGAGACATCTGAATGGTCATGTGGAAAGTCGTGTTATAGCAATACTCGCACAAATGAATCCACTTGACCCAAGCTTTTTGCTGCCCTGCAATGTAGTTCCTGAGGTAGCCCTCCACCCATTTGTTCACTATCTCCGTCTGTCCATCAGTCTGTGGGTGGTAGCTGGTGTTAGGTGTAAGCTCGGTCCCACAGAGTCGGAACACCTCCTGCCAGAAGTGACTCAGGAACCGACTATCCCTGTCGCTCACTATGCTCTGAGGTAGTCCATGCAATCGGAATACCTCTCGAAAGAAAACCTCTGCTACCTGTGTAGCTATGTGTGTGGTGGTAATCGGAAAGAAGTGGGCATACTTCGTTAGCCGATCCACAACTACATATATGCAATCTCGTCCTTGGGCTTTAGGCAAGCCCGTAATGAAATCCATCGACAAACACTCCCACTTCCTGTCAGGAATTGGAAGTGGCCGCAACAATCCTGCTGGGTACGTGTTCTCCTGCTTGTTCTACTGACAAACAGGGCACTCACGCACATACTAAAGAACATCTGTTTTGAGGCCTTTCCATGTGAATCTCTCCCTAATCTATCTGTAAGTCTTAAAATATCTGGGATGTCTTGCAGTAGGTATATCATGAAAAGCTCGCACGATAATGTTCTTCATCATTGATCCTGGGATCAAATAAACCCTATTCTTGTACATGATCAAGTCATTCACAAGAGTATATCTGGTGTCAACCGTCGATCCCTCAACCAGGCTAGATGCCCATGTGTCCTTGACATACTCTGCCACAATCATATGTCGCCAATCCTCTGTAATGTGGACCATGGTAGTCAAAAATGGCCTGCGTAAAAGAACATCGGCCACAACATTCTGGGTGCCCTTGATGAAAGAGATGTCAAAATCATATGCCTGTATTTTACTCACCCACTTTTGCTGACGATCATTGAGGTCTCGCTGCCCCAAGAAATGTCTCAAATTGTTGTGGTCCGTTTTGATGCAAAATTTGCTACCCATGAGGTATTGCCTAAATTTTGCTAAGGCATGCATGATAGCAAGCATCTCCTTATCATATATGATGTACAGTCTCTCTGGTCCTCTGAGCTTATGGCTCTCATATACTATGGGGTGCTTGTCCTGCATAAGCACCGCTCCAATGCCCTCCCCTGAAGCATCGCACTGAAGCTCGAACGGCTTTGAAAAATCAGGTAGTGCCAAAACTGGGCACGTAGTCATCAACTCCTTAAACCTCTCGAAACACTCCTGTGCTTTAGGTGTCCAACAAAAAAGCACCCTTTTTAGTCAAATCTGTCATAGGAGCTGCATGTCGTGAATAACCATTCACGAACCTCTGATAAAATCCACACAAGCCTAGAAATCCCCTTAGCTGTGTTAGGTTTGCTGGAATAGGCCAGTCTATGATAGCGCGGATCTTCTCAGGATCCATCCGCACTCCCCCTGCACTGATAATATGACCCAAGTATAACAATTCGATCATCCCCAAATCACATTTGAACTCCTTGGCGTACAAGGATTCCCTCTCCAAGATGTTGAGTACAGTCTCTAGATGAGCCAAATGCTCCTGCCAAGTCCTACTGTATATAAGAATGTCATAAAAAAAAAAGTACAAACCTCCTCAGTAGTGAATGGAAGACTCTATTCATGGTGGACTGAAATGTTGCTAGCGCATTAGTGAGCCTGAATGGCATCACTATAAACTCATAGTGTCCACAATGGCAACGAAAATTTGTCTTCTCCACGTCCTGCTCACGAACCCTGATCTGATGATAGCCTGACCTTAAGTCTATCTTCGTGAAGTAATGTGAACCATGGAGCTCATCAATAAGCTCGTCAATACGAGGTATAGGATACATGTTCTTAATGGTTCTCTTATTCAGGGCTCTGTAGTCAATGCACATTCGTAGGGTGCCATCCTTCTTCTTCACTAGAACAATTGAAGAAGCAAACGGTGATTTACTTGGTCGAATGTGACCCATAGCCAGTAACTCCTTAATTGTTTTTTTGATCTCATCCTTCAATCGCTTAGGATGTCGATAAGGAGTAATCATAATGGGCTTAGCGCCCTCCTCAAGCTCAATAATGTGCTCAATGCCCCTGTCTGGAGGTCTCCCTAGTGGAATGTCACTAAATACCTTATCATGCTTAACTCTCAACTGCTGAATGTCAGGATGATACTGGGTCTTCTGCTGTCCCTCCTGCATTGGTGCCAATGTGCACTCGGCAGCCCACTCTACCATGTCATGTCGCATGAGCCTCTCCATCCGATGTAAAGAAATGGTTTTGATGTTGCCGTCCCGTATTGCTTTAAGAATGTGAGTCTTTCCATCTACATCAAAATGGATCTCCATATCCTTAAGACTAAGAGTGACTACCTCAAGGGAATGAAGCCACTTCATGCCCAAAACCAAATCTATATCCCCCATGTTGACCACATAATAATCAGCCTTGAACTCATAGTTGTTCAAGCGCAATGGGAGATCTCTGATCATTCGCTCACACCTGAGAGTGTAACCGTCATCTACCTTAACTCTAATGCCCTCAAAATCTTCTGTGGTGAGTCCACGCTTCTCCACAAATCTAGTATCAATAAAATTATGTGTAGCTCCCGTGTCAAGAAGGGTCATGACCCTCTGTCCTGCCAAAACTCCCTGGAGTCTGAATGATCCTTCGTGCTGGATGTTAGATAGACGTGCCTCCTGAATTTGGAGCTCTGACTCTACCTCTACCCTAGGCTTTGAGGCCTCAGCCTCTGGCTCCTCGGAACAATCGTGATGTTCAGAATCTTTTGATTCTTCATCCTCATAATAGGTCCACATCACCCGATTTGCTTTGCCCTTAGGCCTCAAAGGACAATCGTGATTAGCATCATATGGACCTTTGCAGTAGAAACAAAGCTTCTTCCTGCATAGATCATTAAGAGCCTCTCTATCCAAAGGTGGTGCTGCTGGATTGGCCTTTGAATCATTCTTAACACCTGATTTATTTACGTTGAAACCTGGTCTTTCTCTATTCCTGTTGAAGCCCTTACTGTCCCTGGATGAAGAAGTACCTCTGGAGTTAGATCTACTTGATGGGGCTGCCATCTCCATACTACGCACCTTCTTCATAGCTTCCTGTAATGAAGGACGATCAAAGCCTTTGATCCAACCCCTCAATGGTTCTGTCAATCCCTCCATGAAGAGTACTACTAGTCACCTCTCTGAAATATCAAGAACCATAACTGATAACTTCTGGAAGTCACCAATGTAAGACTCTAGACTGCTGCTTTGGCGCAACTATGCCAACTCTCGAAAATAGGACTCTAGAT
This sequence comes from Torreya grandis, assembly GCA_037957365.1. NCBI lineage: Eukaryota > Viridiplantae > Streptophyta > Pinopsida > Cupressales > Taxaceae > Torreya > Torreya grandis. The sequence goes on from JARHVA010000183.1 coordinate 6,775,425, forward strand.
CCCTCCTGTCAAAATGCTCTACCAGCCTGTCCACAAACTCCTGATAATAAGTGATCTGATCATGATGGAGTGTCACCATCTCGTGGTGCCACCAATCGTGAGCTACTCCCTCAAGATGTAGTGTCGCATATCTGATAGCATCTTCCTCGGCCATCAGATGCAATGTGAGAAAGGTGTCCAACTTACTAATCCAAGCCTGTGCTGTGACCTTACCACTTCCGTCGAACATCGCGAGTGTGAGCCTGCTTGTAGCATGCTTAAGATCATTGTTCTGGTGTCTAGGTCTCCTGTCCTGTCTAGCCAATCTGTAGTGCTCTCTCCTCAGATTAATAAAATGATCAAAGGTCGTCCTCTCTCGAACATGAGGAGGTAATAATTTCCACTCATCATCTGCAGCCAGGTAAACATCTGCAAATGAGGAATCTCATGCCTCCTCCTCTGCTGGAACGTCTGGTTCCTCTTGAACAAACGTAGGACGTGTAGGTCTACCCGCTGTCTTGGAATGGGTCAGCTGTGGTCTCTGATTAACAGTAGCACTCCTATTATCTCCTTGTTCCCCATTCTCTCTATTGGGTGCGTTCATCCCCCTTATCATAGTAGTAAGTGCCTGTAGTGTCTGATTCATCTGTTGTTGGCCTACCATCATAGCACGGTGGAATTCTCTAGTGTCTTGATCAGCATCATACATGTGGCCCCTGGGTGGGCTACCCTCACGTCTATCACTCATGATAATCTGATGATGTTCTAACAACTGGGTACCTTCAAGCAAGGCTCTGTTGCGTGTGTTATACTTGTGTGGTCCCAACTCTTGTGGCTGCATAAGATTGTCAAACCCTCAGGATGGCAGGATTTAGCTCTGATACCCTAAACTGTAATATCCCTTCGGATATCAAAACAAAAGCTCTGAATTGCTTATCTGAATTTTTGCAAAATATCTTCAAATAGATAAATAAATCACAGTATAAACTCTTATTTATTTGCTCATAAGCTTACAATAGAGGTCCTCTGTCAAGTATACAAAAAATATTGAAAGTACGGCCTTAATAGCCTGAATATTCTGCAAATTGGGAAAGAAATTTGAATCTGGTGCGTCTCGGCCTGCTGTGTAAAAAACACAGTCACCGACGTCGGTTATATTGCCATCGTCGGTCGATCTGTAGTCATTAACTCGCCGACGTTAGTGATATGTCGACTGATGTCAGTCTCTGTAGGTCTCTGTTCGCCGATGTCGGTGCCTGAACTTTCTGTTGATGCGTACAGATTTTCATGGATCTATACAGAATTCATACGGCTGCTGATTTAGCATAATCTTGTATGCTTGATCATGATATGTAGAATTATGGGCTAATACAGAAGATCTATATCTGGATAATTCTTGAATCAAAACCCAAAAATAATGAAATACCTGTAAATCCTTGTGATAGCTTCTGTGTGAAGTTATCTCTCAAACTTGTAAACACATGTGATAACTTCTGTATGAAGTTATCTCTCAATTTGGCAATAGATCGGCTGATCTCTCACAACCTCTGAATCGCACACAATGAAGAGTTGACGTTCTTCAATGCAAATGGAATCCTGGAACCCTTGGCTCAGTCTTCACAGAAGAATTTCTTAACAAGAATCAATATCAATAATAATCATGAATACAAACTCTCTCCCATGAGAGATTCTTATACCCTTCCAAAGGTGTGCTTGCTAAAATTAGATTCCCTTTAATTAGACTTAGGGCTTCCTTAAATTAGAACTAGGGTCTTAAAATTAGACCAATTCTTAAATTAGAATTAGGATCCTAAAATTAGACCCAATAATAATTAATTAATAATTAATTAAAATTAGACCAAATAATTAATATTTGATGAAATCAATCAAATATTAATATCTCCCTTAATTCATGTCCGAATGAGCCCGAACGAAATCCAACCCATCTCCATCAAGACCCTCTATCCATCCCATCAGCCTACGAGGGTCGCATAATAGGCTAATCATCCGCTCGAAAAGATGTCAACTAAAAGGGGACATGACATAAACCTAAGCCCTAAACACTATACCCTAAATTATAAACCAAAAAATTTTCTTATTTACCAATCAATTTAGTCCCAATTAACATCCTTTATAGTAAAAAATAGGTTCACACATAGCATAAAGTGATTAGACCTTATATACACCCTTAAACCTAAAGCCTACATGCCCTAATCCCTAATCCCTAACCCCTAAACCTTAAAACATAAATTATAATCCCTAACCCCTAAAACATAAATTGTAATCCCTAATCCCTAAACCCTATGCACTAATGCCTTAATCCCTAATCTATATTAAGTATAATGTGATCATGTTATTTAATAATGCGATCACATTATTCTTAACATAGACAACACTCAGTTCTTAATGCCAATTTTGAATCCCAATTGAGTATATATAATGATGCGATCACATCATTACATAATGCGATCATGTTATTCTTAATATATACTTCTCAATATGTATGTTGAAGTAGAACCTAGTATAACAAATAACACGATCATGTTATATAACATGATTGCATTATATAACACATTAAGATTATTATTATAGACTAAGCTCACTTTTCAACATCTATTTTAACCCAAATCGAGAATCTTATCCCCACAAACATTCTCTACGTACTTCTATGGGACCCATGGTACCTGTGTACTTGACCCCACCTTTGAAAAGCTATAAATTATCCTTGATGGGTGATGGATCATGTTCGAGGAAGAGGAATATATTGAAGAACAAAACACTAGAGGAATTATAATCTTTGAGAGATAAAAACAAGATACAATTGCAAAACTTTGTGGTATACAAGGTACAAACCCTAATCTTGATGAACCAAATGCCATAAATAATGAGCCGATTGATAATAAGGAATTAAACAATGACGAAATTGACTATAATGAATTGAATAATGATGAAATTGACTATAATGAAATGAATAAAAATGAAATTTACAATAATAAATTAGATAATGTTGGAAGTTTACATTTGAAGTTCCAAGTTTTTGATTTTGTTGATGATGAGTCTGTGTATGATGCTTCACCCATGAATAAAGAAAATTTGATGGAAACAAATAACGTTGAAATTAATCATCAAGAAATTTTCATGGACACATACAATGAATAAAATGTCATCCCATCTCTAAACAATGAAAGTGATAATGATTTTGAAACACCCTCTCAACAAATTCCACCATTAACAACACCTCCAAGAATTGTGCGTAGAAAAGACAAGTAATTAATTGAAGTCAATGAAAATATTTTAGAACCAATGCATAACAAAATATCTGATCGCCATTCAAGAAAACTGGATCAACAAATTTGGGATACTTTATTTCATAATTTGGATTATGACAGTTAAATATGTCAATTATTTATTTCATTCATAAAATTGATTACGATGAGACCTATAATATACACATTACGACTAAGAACATTTAACATGGATGATGAAAACAATAAAATTATTGAAAATTTACATGATGCATATCATGTTGTAGGCCCAAAATCATGCACCCAAGATTGTAATATTGTCTGGCATATACTTACAACTTGTGCAATAAGTGACCAAATAGAGAAAAAATGAATGGTTTCAAAAACAAGCTGAACGCTTAATATAAATGAAAAAACATTAATGAAAGCAATTGAAATATATGAAAGACATAATAAACCTAATACTAATGATCTATGGGCATTCTCTAGTAGACTTTCATGAAAGGACAAGGCTATAATTGATACTCTCAAAAAGTTACTCAATTTTGAAAAGATAATACAAGAGTTTCACCCAATGCAAAAGATGTAGTGAAAATAAGATTTGGTTCTCATAACCATGAACCACATCCAAAACATTTATTGGATATGACTCAAACATAATTATACTCTAATTTTTTGGAAAAACATCCACAAATTTTTATTTGTCAAAGATATCTTGAGATGACCAAACCTTTTTATTTAAAAATAAATCACACACGCACCACTTGTTGCTGTAGACAACATGTTGAATTTTCAATGCACTATGGTGTTTTTCTCCATATTCATTATATTTTGCATACTAACAATATTTTTTAGGAGTGTGACATTGAATTGCCACTAAAATAAACTAGAGAATTTATTCCAACCATCTTTTTCACGAATGGACAATTATTTTACAACAAATCATGTTTAAATGGAAATTACAGTATTGGTGGTGGATTGCCAAAATTAAAAAAATGTATCCATAAGGAGATTACAAGCATTATTAGATAAGAATTCGCTGGTTTAAGGAAATATAAATCAGTGAATTATCAAGTAAAATCTGGCAACGAATTTAAAATGTGTGATCTTGTTACAGAAAAGATACATGTTTCCAAAATTTTGGTCAAATTTAGAGAGAAGATTGTTTATGAGTATGCAAGGCACACATAAGGCTAGATGGTTGGATGAAAATTTCAATATAATCAAGGATATATTCCCACTTAGTTCGATTGTTTTAGTATTTGACTTTGCTGAAAATTACACATTTAAACCCCAAATGAAAGTTCAATCACAATATTACAACTCATCACAAGTTACCATAATCATGTATGCCCCTGATAATACAAAATGATAACATAAAATATTAAGGGAGTACCATTTATATATCAATGATGATTGATCACATTTTTAAGAGTATGTGCAAGGTTATTTTCATAAGATTTATAAACAGTTGAGTCAGAGGAACATTACTTTCAGTCAACATTATATTTGGTCAGATAATTGCACATCGTAATTCAAATATATACACACACACACACACACACACACACACACACACACACACACACACACACACACATACATATACATATACATATGTTTTATTGGTTGAGCAGGATCCACATTACCACTAATGTAGAACACATTTTGAGTTTCACCAAGATTGGCCATGGAAAAGGAGAATAAGATGGTGCTGGAGTATGTGTAAAAAGAGCTATTGCAAGGGAGGAGTTAAAATTTGAAAATGGTGTTCATTTGATAAATGTAAAAACTGTGATTGAATGGTGTAATGAGAACATGTGTCATGGTGCTCAACCAAATTCTATTGTTCATAAAATTTTTGGTTAATGGAGGAAGAACACTTGGCAAAGTATGAGGATTATATGACTCTAATGGGTTTAAGTGACCTCCACTCATTTCATAGCTCAAATGCAAGTTCTTAGACTGTTCATACAAGACAGTTGGCATGTTTTTATTTTACATGCATGGACTCTATTTGGAATGAGTGTGAGTCACAGGAGTAGGTGGATGATTGGAGTTCCAAAATTATATTTCTAATCAACACATATCAGGTTCCAATAACATTACAACTTACAAATATGATATCATCAAATGATTTTGATCATGTATCTAATCTGGTGTAATTAGGTAGAATATTTTTCATCATGTACAATTTATTATCATTATATATCTTCATATCATTCCTATAAATGGTTTTTTGTGATATAGGGTATGTTTTTATAGTTATTGCAGATGAGGATAATGAAGAGGGCATTGATTACTAATTATGTCAGTGTGTAGAGAGAGAAAAAATTGACTATTCCACTGGGTCAGTGGTTGTCATTAGAACTTGATTTTGATGATATCGTATAAAATATTCAAATCAATGGATGTTTGAAGAGTTTGAAACACACGAAAAGATACTGCACTCTTCAAATTTGATTCTTGTAATGAATATTCAATTACAAAAATATTATGGGAGGCCATTAAATAAGAAACTATGGAGAGTTCAAGAGCCAGACCATGAAGCTATTCTTGATACTATCAAGGTTAGAGCAAATCCTAGTGGTTCATTGGATTGAAATACATAGGTATGTTAAATTTTCAAATGCAGATGTAATCAATTTTACCAAATATTTTTTATTTTTTACGTAGTACATATGAATTTTATTTTTAATTCCTTACTAACAATTTTTTGTAGGTTAGTGGTGGCAGATAAGCTTCCACCTTCACGTGATTGACACTTAGAAAAGAATTATATATTCTTAAATCTAAGAGAATCTTAGTTTGGATGTGATTGAAGCTCAGTAAATGACTTATAGGTTTCATTTTACGTGTGTTTGAACTTAGGCTTAAAATTGCATTTTTCTTGTATTGGGAAAGGCTTGAGGCTAAAATGGGTGGTGGGTTTATCGATCGGACCTGATGGGGGCCCAAGAACCTGGTCCTATATTTTATCCACCCTCATAGATGTTTTGGCAGTGTCATTTTTTAGTCAAAAAATATCAAAACTAGAGTTCTGTAACCACAAATTAAACTTTGACAACATTTGTTGTCAGTGTTTTTGCACTTTAAAACGGTAGTGAAAATGCACTTTCGGGTGGATTTGAATGTTGTGGTGGTGTGATAACATGTAATTTTACTATTTTGACATGATCAAAGTTATTGATTCTCTGGTGGAGGTCCTAGAGGTATAAGTGGCAGTTGGAGCTCAAGAAGTTGTTTGTTCAATGCCAAAAAGTTACATTTTTGGACCCCTCACTGCAACATGTCTAACATATTACTCTCAAAGGTTCCACCTGAGTGCTATGGGGTATGATTATAGAGATTAAATAGGCATGAGAAGTATCTAATGGTTCACATAAATGACTTACAAGTTTTTTTTACACGTGTTTGAACTTAGGCTTAAAAGTTGCATTTTTTTTATATTAGGAAGGCTGTTCTTGAAGTCGGAATGGGTGATGGGTTTGTCGATTAGTCCTAATGAAAGGAAAAGAAACTAGTCCTAGATGTAATATTTCCCCATCCAAACATGTTGGTAGTGTTAGTTTTTAGTTAGAAAACATCAAAACCAGAGTTATGCGATCATAACTTAAACTTTGACAACATTTATTATTAGTGTTTCTACACTCTAGAATGGTAGTGAAAATGCACTTTCAGGTGGATTTGAATGTTATGGTGGTGTGATAACATGTAATTTGCCTATATAGACTTGATAAAAGTGATAGGTTCTTAGGTGGATGTCCCGGAGGTAGAAATGGCAGTTGGAGCTCAAAAAATTGCTTGTTCAATGCCAAAAAGTTGCATTTTGGACCCCTCACTACAACTTGTCTAATAGATTGCTCTCAAAGGTTACACTTGAGTTCTCTATGTTGAAATTATAGGGATTAAATATGTATGAGATGGATCTGATAGTTCATGAAAATGACTTACAAGTTTCATTTTACACGCGTTTGAACTTAGACTAAAAAATTGCATTTTTTCTGTATTGGGAAGGGTGTTCTTGAGGCCAAAATGGGTGGTGGGTTTGTTGATCGGACCTAATGGGAGGCCAAGAAATCGGTATTAGACATTATATTCCCCCTGGATGTGTTGGCAGTGTCATTTTTTGGTTTGAAAATATCAAAATTATAGTTCTACTAAATTCTTGACTTGTAGAACATGTTAAAACTTAGGTAAGATGAGTTTTTAGTTGATTTGAGTTCTATAAACTTGGGTAAGGGTTAGAACATGTTACAATTGTTAAAATACTACTATAAATATAATTTTTAAGAGCTACAAACTCTATTTTGAGAAATTAACCTATTGGAGAAACAATTAAGTCTAGAAACCTAGAAACATAATGAGCAATTGACCTATTGACCTATTGACCTAATGAGTAATTGACCTATTGACAAAATCTATTATGAGTAATTGATCTATTGACCTAAAGATTAATTAACTAGTTTAAAATAATACTATTTGAGAGTGTATTTTGAATCGAGTTGAGAACAAGAGTGAATAAGTGAGGTTAGACTTATTTATGATCTTAGAGCATATGAATAGGACTTTCATAATCTTCTTAAACATAGAAGATAAAATTGTGCATTAAGTGGTATTAGGGGATAATAAAGGGTTTTGGCCAAAGATGGATCATTCTCTCATGAGTGAATATTCTGTTTAAAGTCAGCAAGGTTGCCTTTTATTAGACTTAAGACATAATAGTCATGGTCAGGAAGAAGTTCATATTGCAAGTTTAGAAAAGATAAAACTATAAGGATGAAGAAGTGGACCATGTACATGGTCACTAAAAGGAGTTGAGTGGAGAAGAGGTATTGATAGAGATTACTTGAGAGGTGAGGGAAAACATAAAAGAATAAAAATCATAGAAGACATACAAAAAATAGGCCTAGTTTCAAAAAAAGATAGTCAAAATGGCATTAAAACCAGGTGAAGGTGAAAGATCGGGTAACTTATAGGTATAGTTATTCGAGTGAGAAAGTTACAGGGATTTATGAATGATTTTATGTCTTTTCATTATGAAAGTTTGAACATGATTGGGTATGGGTTTTAAGTATAATAAAATTATGTTAATGATCAATTGAAAAGTTTTAAATGGGTGATGATAAATGCAAAATAGATAAGAGTGTCATTAGTCATTTCCACTACACAATAAAATAAAAACTTTAATTTGAAAAAATATGGAAGATCTAAGATTTATAGCATTGAAAAGAATAATTTTTTAATCCTCATTTGTGTACAACATTAAATATGAGATCCAATAGATAATAGTTTAAAAGATAAATATAAAACTATACAATAACACACAATGAAATAAAAACTAAATATAAATTAGGTAGATTGTCATGATAGGCATACAATATAGAAACATATGTGCAATGTCAATAATACATAAATTACCATGATAGGCATACAAAAAATTACATCTACCAACATAGTATTTAATGTTGGGTGAATGTCATATACACATATACAATGCCAAAAATGCTTAAATTGCCATATAGGCATACAAAAAAGTACATCTCATGTAAGACATCCTATTCATAAAATAACCACCCTCTCTTTGCCTTCCTTGAAGAAAACTCTCCCTGGGATGCCCTGCTAGTAGATGGAGACCCCTCTAATGTCTTAGATTGCTCCAAGGTCTGATTGTAGGTCTTATGCTCATATCTCGCTTGCAATTGAACCTGTTCAAATACAAATATTATTATATAATTAACATAAAATACATCCAACCAATTGTTAAGAAATTAATTTTAAACTAAAATAAAAAAATTTAAACATGCACTTACTGTAAGCTCATGGTCCTACTCAAACTATTTTTTATGCTCAAAAAAGTAAATGGTAAGCTCCATTATTCGAATAGGCATTTGAAATATAGGAAAAAATGAGAATTTTCCCTATTAATCATCTGAGTAGGACTATCAAATGTCATAGGAAAACCTTGCATACACAATACATTCACATAAGTTATATTTGTCCCAAGTATGTAGTAAAATTATTAAAACAGGTCTATTTTTACAATTCAAAATTATAAGTTAATATATACCTCTATCAGTGCATGTGTAGATGACATTACAATAGCAATGCCTATGTTTGTCTCAGCTTGTAAAGAGGGAGGAGTGTCTACTTAATCCATCAATTATTCATGTAAACAAGGTCACATTTAATTTTATATAAAGTATCAAAGATATATATGGCAAGTTTTTCTTAATGTAAACCAAGATATATATGGCAATGTATTTTAATGTGCATATCATGAAAAGATAAGGTAAATCAAGAATCATGGAAGTAAAACTACCATACAAAGTGCAATGGAAAATAATAGAAAGTAGTTTGCATGTTGGAGGAAATATAAAAATTGTAATACATGTAAGAAGTGTGAGTGGAAGAGTAGGAGGTAGAAATAATAGTAGCACTCGACAAAGCAAAGTTAGGGAGAGAAAAGGAATAAGAGACATATCAAGAACTCTATCCTTACTTGTAAAGCTTATTTGGATAGATTAAAATGTAAACAAGTGTCTAGAGGTTTATGATAAATATTGTGGTGTTTAAATCTCTATTCAGAGAAGATTCAAGCCAGTATTCTATAGGTTCAAAGTGGTGAAACCCAAGTTTCAATACTCTGTCTTTAGGCACAGTCAGAAAGAGGAGAACATAGTCAGTTTAAAGTGTCATTATAAATGATTGAAAGATGAGTAAGGGATAGAGGATATCTATGAAATGAATGTAAACACATTGAAAGTATCAATATTATTGATAAAATTCAAAATACATGGGAAGACTATATACAACCCAATTAATAATAATTCTGAGTTTGCATAGTCATAAAGAGAGACCACATAGAGTTCTTGGAAATAGAGTTGAGGATTTAAGGTATTGTGAATGTTTTGGGATATTAATTTTCCATGTGTGTGATTTTTTGAATTTCTTTAAAATTAAATTAAAGAGTTTTAAGGGTTTATTTTATCCTATTTGTTGACATAGCCATGTTGGAGGGGTACATAAATTCTTTAAAACTACATGTTGGGAGTGATTTAGTATTGAGAAAAGAAAATTAATAGTTTGAGAAGATGCGTGGGGTAAGGTCAAATACATTTAAAGACTTAGAAGCTTCTATAAGGTTAAAATGTCATTCTAGCTCATTTATTATCCTCTCAGGTAGGTGCAAGATTGAGACAACACAAGTTAGGTTTTGAAACTAGAAAATGAGATAACAAGTGATTTAACTCATGAAAAGTCATTAAAATTTGTGGATAGATGTATTTATATAAAAGGAAGAGGATTTTGAAGGTTTAAAGTTTATTTGACTATGTATGGTAAAATTTCATTGTTAGTAGCTTTGAATTAGGCCTAAGAGACTTAATTAGTCATGAGGGGTGTTGAGTTAGGTGTTCTCCAAAGGGCGTTAAATTATGAAAGTCCATAGATGAGCAATGTGATGTAAAGGGGTATCTAAATACGGGTTTGGTTTGATTGGGATATTTGTATTTTACTCAGAACAAGAAGGTTTGCCTCAAAAAAGGGTTAGTATAAGGAAGGTGTCAAAGAGGAAATAAGATTTAAGTGAAGAGTTGAATCTTTGGGGTTGTGTGAATGGTTGGATGTATGAAATGAGATTTAATTAAGTAAGTAGATGCTCTTATGAGTATTGTGGAAGGACAAAGTCAAAGTAACATGCATACCTATGAAAACACATAAGAATATTGTAAAGAACAGAGCAAAGATAAAGAGAGAGAACATGAAAACAAAGTATGAATTGAGGAGATTGATGTTAAAATGAAATATTATAGAGGTAGTTGATTAGTAAAATGATTTCAAGCAGAGAAGGAGGATTAATTCAATACAAGGAGGCTTAAGATCCATTGAATAGGTAAGAGTGAACAATAAATACCTAGTAAATACAAAATGATCAAAAGACAAAGGACAATAAAATATCAAAGTTGGGTATTTGGTAGAGGTAACTGTGTGTTTCCATCCATATCAGGGAAGCTTGATGGAACCTATGCATCAAGATACTTGATAGATAAATTTAACTTAAACTTACAAGGAAAATATACATAGAGCATAAGATTAACTCAAAATTTTACCTATGTATAAGTAAAAGGTGTCATCCTAATAGAGATAGATGCAGTAGTGGATGGGCTAGTAGCTGGATCCAAAAATGTAAATAATAACTACATCAAATCAAATGCTACAAATGTTGACTATGATGATGAAGGCAATTTCACCTCCTATGACATAAAAAATGACATATATTATTCAATTTATATGTAAATTAATTATTAACTAAGTTAAATTTGTAAATATAACTTATATTTAACATGATATTTATATAAATATATCGACATCTGTGTAGTGGTTGATGTCTGCACATTAAATATGTGTACCAAAAACTCATCACTCATAAGAATATTATCTAAGTCCTCTAAACCACCAGAACCATCATCATCAAAAGGTCCAATGCACATAGCTCCATAATAACTGCAAGGGTATGGTCATGTATGCACACTAGGTGAAGTATCTCTAGTATTGGTTTGTGAGAGCCTACTCATATGCTGATCGAGTGTATCAGTGAGTGAACTAAGAGCATGTAGAGTGTTGATCTCCATGACCTACTAAACTACATAGGAGATCTCAGGCTCAAGTGGATTTTGGATATGGATCCTTGTAAGCCGATTAGGCATATGATGTGCACCTAGTCGTTCCTATGAAAATCCTTTCCCTTGGCCTTGAAACTCACTAAATCAAAATAGTTCATAATCTCATTGAGGACAAACTCACAGTAGAGTTTCCTCAAAAAATATAATAGGACCTCATGGTTGTTACATGGTGGATAATCAAACACCATCCACCATCGATCTCAAAAATTAGCTGTGCTTAAATTATGTTGGCAGTGATGGATTGGAAAGCATTTAATGGTTATCAAAAATGGGGCATTGGTGGCTGGGTCAATAATTAAGGTGCAAATAGATCTTTTTGAGATTTCTTTATTTTTAACCTCAAGTGCTGACAATTTATCAATATAATAAACCCTAAAACTATGTTGATATGAATTATATCTATCAATTTGACTCGTTAGAGAGTTAATTTAACCTAATAATGTATTTAGGGAATTGGCTAGATGGGTGTGGTGGGGGTTGGTGGAAGTGGGATCCCTCATTCTCCCAATTAATTCTTCAACTTCAATTTTATTTCTCACAATGTTGTCAATTAGAATCTCCTGATTGCCTGGGAGATTTTTTGTAACTATAGGAGGGTCAATTGGAGGGATAGGAGGAGGAATAAGAGGGTTTTATGGAGGGTTAGGAGGGCTAGTAGGATGGGCTACTCAAAACAAACAAATTACAACTAAAAATTACTAAAAATTATGGTTAAACAATGAAAATAATGAAACATTAGGGTTATCAAGGGTAGATTTTTAGCACTTACCTCTTTTACATGGTGGCATCATCGATTAACAGATTCATGGGATGAAATTAGTGGCTTCTTGTCAAGATTTTATCTCTCTCACACAAAATGCAATTGCAAAAGGAGAGGATAACAAATGAAACTTGAATGCAAAATGATGAATTTGCATTTGGGTTTCATTTTTTTGTGACACATGTAATGTGATCATGTTATTAATGCGACCATGCTATTGAAAATAACAATAACATGATCATGTTAATAATGTGATCATGTTATTATTTAAAATAACATGATCACATTATTTAATAATACGATTGCATTATGGCTTGATAATTACTGAGCCATAATTTAAATAATGTGATTATATTAATTAAATAAGACAATTTCATTATTTATTAACGTGATTATGTTATCAAAAATATCCACACAATTGTCCCCCAACTCTGTGCATAAATATTTGATCATTATATATTTATTTTTATGTTTTTTTGAAATAATGTGTGTGTGTGTGTGTTGTAAATTTTATGAGATGCAAGGTGTAATTATGGTTAGACTCTAATGTAAAAATGTTATTATGCCATGTTGTTATATTAAATTTATGATACATAATATATGTTCAATCAAACATTGTAATGAAACACATGGGATAAAATTTACAAGTGTATAAACAGAGGATATTTATGGAATCTTACTTATCTAGTTTTTAATATGTATGGTTATACATATTTATAGTTATTGATTTCAAATGCAATGTAACATTTTCAATTTTAGTTCTAAAGTTTGTGAATGAACACATGTTGCCATGTCAATTCATCTCTCAATGTTCTGGTAGAAACGTAGTCTAATTTATATCTATTAACCTTGCAAAATTGTTACCAATGCATAGCTCATCAATTATAGTAATATTCATGATGGATATGGCTAAAGGATGCAAAGATCCTATAACCTTAATTCCACTCTCATTCTTGCTAAATAGTTATACTATAATTTAAAAAGTAACAAAATTCATATGCTAACACATCCATAAATCCCCCTTTAATTTAAAGTCTAAGTTATATTTTTCACACTCTATGACTCAACAACCCCATGCATCCTTTTTTATTGCTAAATGTTATATCTTTATATCATAAAATGTGAGTTTTGTTTTAGGAAACTCCATGATGTCATGACCTTGTGATTGTGTCCTAAGCTCCACATGTTCACTTTTGATAATGCAATTTTTATTAAAGGATAATGATATTTTTATTTAATTTTTGAGATGCCACTAGCAGTATCTTAGAGCCATAGCCACATCATATTCACAACTCATATTGGTAACATTTGTGATCCCAAACATCATTCTCTCTTTGGGTGGAAATTCTTTGGTGTTATACATTAACTTTTCTCATGACCATATTAGATGTTAGTATAGAATCCATGTCTTTTTGAGCTTCACAATCTTCTCTAAAGTTTCCTATATTTGATCAAGTTCACCTAGACAAGTAACAAACTTCATGATCTAGGAGTTTGGGTTTGAACCACATGACACATATCCCACTACTTGAAGTAACACAAGGATTCCTTCTAAAACTTACACTCTATAACCTCTCTATGAATCTGTAACTTTGTGGCCCAAGGATACAACCTAATTTAACTAATGTAGGTTAATAATAAGGTCACACTAGTCAACGTGAAAGCTTTCCACATATAATTTTAATTATAAGGTGATTAACCCAAGATGTTTAATAATAGAGACTATGTGGCCTTTATTCACATAATAGACATAAATGTTTTAACTTTTGGTTTGAGGTAAAGGTTTTTCATGATGGTGACAAGTGTCACCCATACCGATTTCACACACTTAGGCTCTCCACATGAAGGCTGCAAGAATGTTTTGCTTGTATATGGTACACATACCTATTACACTTTGAAAATCAGTTAATGCATGAATATTCACAGTGTAAGCATCATATTTTATTAAAATGGGGCCACATGAATATTGTGAAGACTTTTTTATATTCAAGGGTATGGTGGTCTAGAGACAACATGAATAGCTATATACAGATAATGCATGGAAGCATAAAGTGATATAATAATTATTATAAAATTTTAAGTGAAGAATATTTTAAACTCAAAATTAATTGTGTGATCACTATGGATACTTGACTATGATCATGCCACTTAGAAGAGATCCCATCACCTAGATTATTTTCATTTAAGTAAACACTTTGTGGGCTCTTTGTTCCTTGTGACTTAGTGAGCGTGATCAATTTTTCATGTGTAAAGGTAAACATCAAAGAAGACCAGGAATTTGATGAGAGTACACTGCATAAGATTCTACCAGTGACCACATTATACATAAGAATGGAAATTTTTAGATTTTTTTGATGAAATATATGTTATTATATCAATAAATAGGATAAAAATATGCAAGACAATTCACAACAAAGGCAATAAAAGGCACACCCAAATTCCACAAACTAGTGTACGCCTAAGATAAAAGTAACATACCAATTAGGCTGAGCCTAATAGAGATCTATAACATCAAAAAGAAAGATCCACCAAGAAATAAGCTGCCATAGTAAAAATATTGGTAGGATAGGGTCTTTATCTTGGGGATCACCACATTCAAAGCCTGATAGATCATCCCCACTAGAAATGGTCTCAATCAGAGCCAAATTTTTGGTGCAATTTCCTCTTAAGCTTCCACATCTTGATCTGTGTGATGGGGGGAATGGCCAAAGCAACCCAAGGGAACATTTATCTGGTGATGGTTATCGGACACCCTAAAAACTGTCAGGTAGATAACTCAATTTATGTTACCCTAGTAGAGGTGGAGAACCCCACCCTTGAGTGCGAGGTGAATGTAGTGGTGGAGAGCCTCACCCTTTATGAGGATTTAGGAGAGGATAGTGATTCCTTTGAGGAGAACCTTGGGAGAGATTATGATAATTCTACCATGACCAATTGATGTGAAATCCATCCCATAGAGGGTCACTACCACCTTTTGGTGGAGTATTCCTAAGTGAGATGATGGCATGTGAGACACATTGCATATGACATCCCCCCAATGATTAAGTAATATTTTTAGATGTTCAATATCCATATCAAATTTATTATTTTGAACTTGAATCTACAAAAGAACACTAGAGATAATCATAGACTTATTATAGATATAAAAGTGATTGTCAACAACAACATTAGATAACATAGATGAATTCCTTTATTTCCATATCCAAAATAATATTTTCACTCTAAAATCATGCCAAAATTGGTGTATTATAGTGGTATCTTAGGATTATCACTGAGGATAATATGATTCCAGATAAAAGACTCAAGGTAAAAGTGTCTAAGAAAATTATGTATCCAAGACCAAGCACCTTAGGCCTTAAACAAAAACTTAAAAAAGTGAAAAATAATCTCCAAATTCTCACAATATGTGTATATGGGATGTACCACCTATAATTGAAACAATATTATCCCAATATGAATCCATTGATACAATATACACAAAGCAAAGTGAGTAAGTTAGGTTTGACACAAGTAGTCCAAATAGTTTAAGAGCATATACCATATACTAAAAGGGATGAATGAATATCCCATCTAATATTGAGCTTATGGACCATAGGAATATGTGGAAAAATACATTCATAGCCTTTATGAGTAGTGTAATTTTAGAAGGGGGTATTAACATACCATTTCTAGTCCTTCCACCAAGGGTGAAAAGAGGTGGCTATGATTTTTTGAAAAAAATATGTTGGAACCACCTCAATAATCTCTTCATAGGACTCATTTTCCATATAGGAAAGTTTAAATGTCATTTTGAATTCATCCTAAGAAATTAAAAACTGAGAATGTTTATAATAAAATCTTGCACAATATGATTTCTTATTCAAAATAACATAAGAGAATGAATCCATGGTAGGTCTATAAGAGGGATGAAATGATAATTGATAATAGGGGACCACCAAAGTGGATGTTGGTTGATAGGAAGGGCATCTTTAAACCCTAAACCACTCCATAACAACAAAAATTTAACTTTTTCCCAAGCTTTCCAAATGGTTTTAATCAAAAAAGACCTAACAATTTTCATAATGGCTATAAGGGTAAGAAGGCTCATAAAACCTAGACCTTTCCAAGTAGAATGGCCATGAGGTGTTCCTTTACAAATTAAATTATGAATTAAAACTTTCTAGGCTTAATATCCTTCAATGACACAAATAATTAATTTGGCACAGAGAGCTGAGCATTGATTATAAATGTTTATCAAACCCATACCTCCCACCTCATGGGGAATATAAAATAATTCTTAGGCCACCCTATGTAACCCTTTGATAATGTATGGATTATCCCATATGAAATATTTGAGAAAATTTTCAAGATTTTAAACTAAATTTTTGGATGACACCCAACATGAAGAGTAATACACAAGGGTGGCCACAAGCACTTTGGAGCAAATTTGAAACTTTCAAGCCAGTGATAAGGATTTGGTGATCCGTTAAAAAAAAAAATTTATAATCCTATCCACCACATACTACCATAAGATAGATGGGAAGGCATGGAATGAAAAGGGAATACCCAAAAACTTTAAATTTTCATCATGCTAGAGCCATTTCTAGTCATAGAGGCTCACCTACGAAAGTAGACAGAGGAAAGCTTATCTGTAACATTGGGGTTTTTTTCCATTGAATGGAAGAGATGGAAGCAAGACAATATATCAACATAATGCATAAAATTATCAATATTGGCTTCATCCTCAATGAGAGTGAGAAATGATTCATCAACAACATGTCCATTTAGGAGTTCCAAAGGCTTTTCAATAGGAAGGGAAATATAGTGAATAATCCCTTGAGATTAAGCATTAGCTAGAAAATATCCAAAACCTTCATTAGTGAGAAAATATAGAGTAGGTGCTAATAGGAAACCTTTCCTAACAAATTTGAAAAGACTAGATTTCTTAGAGATGACTCCATTAATGGAAAGAAAGGCTGAGGCATCAACAAAAAGCATTTGAACCAATTGGAATAAATTTGGTCCAAATCCTAAGGTTTTTAACATAGCCAAAATAAATGGCTAGTCAATGTGATCATAGTTTTTTTCAAATTCAATTCTGATAAACATAGCCTTTTGATTAGAATGGTGAGCCCATTCAATATCTTCCCACATAAAAATGAAATCATTTAGAATGTACTTGCCTTATATGAATCCAACCTACTCAAGTTCAATAATCAAGGGTATAAGGTGGTGAATATGAAGTACTAATGCTTTGAAAATGATCTTATAAGATACATTGAGTAAAGTGATGATGTACCAATTGTAGATTAATTTGAGGTCTCCTTGTTTTAGTATGAATTTGATGTGCCCTTTGTTTATAATATAACCTAAGGACGGGGTGTGGAAGGCTTTGAGATAGACTTGATATATGTTTGGACCAGCAATATCCCACAATTTTTTGTAAAATTCACAAGGAAATCCATCAAAAATAGGAGCTTTATCATTATCCATTTGCATAACTGCCTCATATAGATCCTCAATGAAAAGTTGCCTATCACATGAAACTTGTTGAACATGATTTAGCTTGCACAAGACAACCAAGACACATTGGTCAAGAGCTTGTTGTTTCTCTAGGGAAGGTTCCTTAGCTACGAACACTTACTGATAGTGCCTAACAAAGTCTTGGATCATGTTTGGAACTTTAATAAGGTGTTGACCAACATTATATATGGATTTATTCTATTTAGAGGTATGCTTGGCTTTGAGCATTTGATTTTTTTTGGAAACTCTATCACCCACTTTGAGCCAATGCAGACGCATTCTAAATTGAGCCCCCTAAGCATTTTAATTGTATGTAATTTGGATACATTGTCTTAATCCCACCATATACAACTACAACAACTCACATAAGGTAGTTTTGTCAAGCATGTCTACCACATGGATCAACTCTAAAAAGGTAATAAAATAAGAGCATCATCATATCTTGGCCAACTAATGACCATAAATTTGGAGAAATATGGCATTATGAGTGAATTCATCAAACCACCACTTTATCCATCCTTGTTGATGAGCTGGTTGGGGGACTAGATTCTAAACTCAGTGAATGTGGGCCATGGTGGGACCATGCTCTAAAAAAAAAAAAAAATTGGATTTTTTGGCCTTTTTAACTTCCAAGTGATGCAAAAGTGGATGGTTGAATGGTCGAAAAGACAAAATTTGTCATGGTTTCAATCGACAAAGAATAAACATTATTGAACAAAAAATATGGCTGTATGGATAACATAACCTGATCAATACATGTAAGCATATGATCAGATCCACCTTGAATATTGGTCTAGGTATAATAAACTTCAGACATGGGATCATGATTAGTGTTGGGGTCATAAAACCCATATTTATTTCCCATGAAAATCCAAGCTATTAAATTTGTTATTATATACACATCTTTAGCCATGAAAAGTGAAACTATAGGTTGCTTCTTTGAAGCCCATGAAATGGTTCTTGACCCAATATGGTACCCATATCCAAATGTATTCTTTCTATCATCAAGACTACCAACCCAATCACTATCTATACATCCAACCAACTAAAAAATATTTGTTATTGCATACACAACTTTATATCCTCTTGTTCTATTAAAATACCTCAAGATCCTTTTACCTACTTTTCAATGTGTCTTTTTTGGTGTCTCCATGAATCTAGAGATCAAATTTACTTCATACAAGATTTCCAGTCTAGTTACAGCCAAATAAATTAATCTTTCCACCTAGTTCTTGTACCATGTGGGATCCACATTGCTATTACAATATTCCTCATGTAATTTTAGACTTATTTTAGTTGGTGTGGATACTAGTTTGTTTTCCAACATTCTAAATGTCTTAAAAATCTCTTTTGCATACTTGGCTTGGGATATAATGATACCTTCATTTATTTTTTTAACTTTTATGCTAAGAAAATATTCCAACAAACCTAAATCAATCATCTCAAACTCTCTCTTCATGGCTTATTTGAGTTATTTTATTGATTGATTTTCATTTTCAATAAATATTAGGTCATCTATGTATAAGATAAAAATAAAAACATCACCTTATTTACTTGCCTTTATGTAAAGAGTGGGTTCACTATTGCTTTTACTAAAGCCATTACTCAATAAATAATAATATATTTAGTTGTACCAAGCCCTTGGTACTTGTTTGAGCACATATAATGATTTATTCAACATATACAACTTGTTCTCATGCCCTAGAATCTCATAACCAGGGGACTTTCCCATATAAACCTCTTCTTCTATCACTCCATTCAAGAAAGCCGACTTGACATCCATTTGATGCACCTTCTATTTGTGTTGAGCAATTATAACTATATCACTATTTCTAACCTTTTTACAGGAGTAAATTTCTAATTGTAATCACATTGAGACTATTTCTTGTATTCTTTATCAACTAGCCTTGCCTTATGTCTTTTAATCTTTCCTTATGGAGTGGTTTTGGTTTTGTAAACCCACTTGACACCTATGTAACTTTTTTCTTAGTTGAAAGGTCTACTAGTTCCCATGTTTGATTTTTATCTATTGTATGCATTTCCTCATCCATTACTTCACACCACTTGTTGTCCTTAATTACATACTAAAAATAATAGGATCAAATACTATAAATATAGAAAAACTCATAGTTTCATCCTCATTTTATTCATATATTGACTATTGATATATGTCTTACAAACTCCTTGTTCTGCCTAAGTGTTGATTTGAGTTGGAGGATGATGAGGTTGTCTCATGAGTTTATCTTTGAGATCCTTTTTAGTTTTTTCCACTATATGAATCAATTCTTTGATAAATAAGAATCCAAATCAATGTATGAGTGACTATACCACTAGTTGGTTCATTCTCAAGTAAGGGTACACTAGCCCTTGTTTGTACTTGTTATTTCTCTTGTGTATTTACCATGTTGCATCCTCTATAAATTGAACATATCGACTGATTATTATCTCTTTGGTTACTATATTTTGCAACAACTAAGGTTTTTATTACTCATTATATCCAATAAAAATGATTTTTTTCCTTTATCATCCCACTTTGATTTTATTTTCTTGGGCACATGAGCATATGCCACACATACAAAAAAATTTAAGAGTTTTATGCTTGGATTTTGATTGATCCATGTTTCTTGAGGAATCATATCTGTTAGGTTGTGGAGCTAAAAGCTTCACCAGGATGCAAACATGAAGGAGGTTACTGAGTTATAGAGAAATCAACGCCAACAATGCAACTGACGTTGGTCATCTTCAGTGGTCACAATAACTGACGTCGGTTATGGGTCAGCCGACATCGGTCAGACAGGCACCGACATCGGCAGCCTGTGTGTGGATGTGACTCCCGAACTGGTCTATTTTTGGACGGAGTGTTTGTTTGCATGTGAAAGACTAATTTTAGTCTTGGAGCTGCGGTTCTAATTATTGTAATTAGAAGTCTAATTATTATTTGTATGGGATCTATTTAAGAGACCCATGGGCATGTATTGTAATTAAGGACAAGGAAGAGATCCTTCTAATTGTAAGATCAAGTTGATCTGTAGGTTGTGCAAGATCAGGTAGAAGATCTACATGGTAAGTAAGATCATTTGATTTGCAGGTTGTTGCAAGTTCATGGGAGATCTACTTGGAGTACTTTGAGTACTTGTATACTGGCAGTAGTGATACTGACTGGTGGAGGTGAACAACAACTCTATGTTTGAGTTGATTGTTGTGACCATAATTGAGAGAGAGAACTCTTGATCAAAAATTATTAGAAGTCCTAGAGGTGTGGGAAGCCTTATAGGTGTGAGAAGAGTGTGGCATCTTCTTTATTGTATTTTCTTTCTGGATGAGTTGAATACAAGATTGTATTGTCTCTCAAATTATGTGTTGTTTTTTATTTCTTGTTACTTGTTACTTCTGGTTAAATTTCGTGTTTAGTTGCTTATACAAGGTAATCAATTATGCTCCTAATCCTGATAGTGGAATCAGAGCTATTTGTTGTTCTAGATTCCTGACAAGTGGTATTAGAGTTAGGGTTGTAGGTTCACAGAGCCTAGTTCAGAGCAGGTTTATTAACACCTTGGTTTCAGAGTGTGTTAAGTGTTTGTTGATTACATGTCACTCACAGGGGTTTCTGTTCAAGTGGGAGTATAGCAATGGCAAAAGAAAGTAAGCTAAGAATGGAGAAGTTTAACGGCAAGAATTATCAATTATGGAGGATGCAGATAGAGGATTATCTATATCAAAAATATTTGTACTTACTGTTAGGTGGGGTTGCAAGCAAGCCCACGAATATGAAAGATGAAGAATGGAATGTTCTTGATTGGAAGGCTTTGAGATCTATAAGGTTGAGCCTGGCATCGTCTGTGATTTCCAACTTATCACACGCTAAGACAATGATAGAGTTAATGGGATCTTTGGCAAATTTATATGAAAAACCCTCAGCTTCAAATAAGGTATTTCTTATGAAGCAATTATTTAATTTGCAAATTGTGAAAGGTGGATCTGTACACAGTCATTTTAGTGATTCCATGGTTTGGTAAACCAGTTAGTTTCAGTCAATATTGTTTTTGATGATGAAATTAAGGCTCTCTTAATCTTATGCTCATTACCTAAAAGTTGGGATAGTTTGGTAATGGCAGTTAGCAATACTGCGTTTGCTTCAAATATTTTGAAAGTTGATGATGTTGTTAGTGTAATCTTGAATGAAGAAATTCACAAGAAAAGCACAGGTGAATCATCAAGGAATACTCTAAGTCTTGAAAGCAAGGGAAGGCAAAGAGAGAAGATCAAGCAAGGGAGATCAAGGTCAAAGATAGGCAGGAGATCCAAATCTAGGTATGGCAGAGTTATCTGCTAGAATTATGGAAAGGCAGGGCACAGAAAAAAAGATTGCAGGTCGATTAAAGATCAGCATGAAGGAAATGAAGAAGCAGATGTTGTAGATGTTGTTGCATAGGATGCTCTTGTATGTTCCTTGGATAAAGTGGAATCTTGGGTTTTAGATTCTGGTGCCTCTTTCCATGCAACCCCAAATAGAGCATCTTTTCATGATTATGTCCAAGGGGACTTTGGAGAGATTTATTTAGGGGATGGTAAGCCTTGTCAAATGGTTGGAAAAGGGAAAGTGCAGCTAAAATTGCAGATGTGCAACACATGGGTGTTGAAGGAGGTCATGCATGTCCTAGTCCTGAAGCAGAACTTGATTTTTATTAGAAAGTTGGGTGATGAGGGATGCACAGTAACTCTCACAGCAGACTCTTGAAAAGTTTCTAAGGGTGCACTTGTTTTAGCAAGAGGTAAGAAAGTAGATACTCTTTATCTATCTACTTGTATTACTGATTCTCCTTCTGATTTATCTACTTCAGCTTTAGATTTGAAGATGTGGCTTCATAGGCTTGGTCACATGAATAAGAAGGGGATGCATGTTCTTGAGTCAAAGGTTAAAAGTTTAGATTTGGAAAGCATAGATCAAGATTTCTATAAGCAATAGAAGAAAGTGAGGTTTATTGAACCTCATGATACAAGAAAGGATCAGGTCTATTGCACAAAGAGGAAATCTGATGTTTTTGACAGGAACAGGAAAGCCTTGGTGTTCAAGGAGGAGATGACAGACAGAGATCAGTCACAGGGGTTGAATAATTTTGAGTAGGGTAGTTTGGACAGGGTTTTGATCTAAGGTAAGCTCGTGAGTAAAAAGTCATCACTCATAGGCAAACACAGTTACTGACGTCAGTCAGGTGGAACCGACATCGAACAAGTAGGTAACGACATCGGTCATGTGCAGATCAGAGTTGGTGGTGTCAGGTAGGTGGTGACTGAAATCAGTCATGGAATTGATGTCAGTGACCAGGTGGAGACTGATGTCGGTCAAGGAATTGGCATTGGTAGTAAGGTTAGTCGCATGGAACTGACGTCAATCGGATGCAAACTGGGTGGTGATCGACATCGATCACTAAAATAGATTTTGGGTAGACAACAAGCTGTCAAGGAGTCTCAAACACCCATGAGGAGGATTGAAGGGGTAAGTAAGCCTCAAATTCATTGTTCCCCTTCTTTAGATTACTTGTTGCTCACTGATGGTCAAGAACCAGGAAGTTTTAAAGAAGCAGAGCAGGTAGAATCTAGGAAATAGTGGGAGCATGGCATGAATGAGGATGTTGATTCCTTGGAAGAGAACCAAATAGGAGATTTGGTAGAGTTGCCAGTTGGAGAGAAAGCACTAAAAGATGAATGGATTCTCAAGTCAAAGAAGAGAGAGAATGGACACATGAGATGGAAGGCCAGGGTATATGGTCTTGAGAAAGCTGCACGACAATAGAGGTTTAACCATTATGTTTACTTTACCAAGTTAGATAATATTAGCTACATTACCTTGTTACTGTATGTGGTGTACATGCTTGTTGCAGGGTCACACATGCAGGGAGTTGTTGAGCTAAAGGTAAAGTTAGTTCAGTGGTGTGCCATGAAGGATTTGGGAGCAGCAAAATTCTTTGGCATGAGTATTCCTAGAGATAGGGAAGATCACAGGTTGATGTTGTCTCATAATGATTGTGTGAATAAGTTAGTGTAGGATGCAGAATCGGCTAGCACACCTATGAATGGACAGTTCACAGAATAGGGTCCCCAATCACATGATGAGGTTGAGTACATGTGTACTAGACCTAAGTTTACCCAAGTAGTGGGTGCTATCAACGATTTTGTGGTCAATCCAAGAAAGAAGCACTGGAAAGGAGTTCAGTGGATTCTCAAGTATCTGAGAGGGACCAACAGCAGGGTATCATGTTATGCAGGGTCAGGCACTTCTCTACATGGGTATGTAGAATCGGATGTGGCAAGGGATTTGGATGACAGGTGTAGCACCACAGGATGTGTGGTGGTTAGTCTTCAAGATTAAACTTGAAGAGGGATACAATCCAGGAAATAAATTAGACGATGTACAGGTATAGGTACAGGTGTAGCTATTTATCTCCAAGTGGGAGATTGTTAGGTTGTGGAGCTAAAATCTTCACCAGGATGCAAACATGGAGGAGGTTACTGAGTTATAGAAAAATTGACGTTGACAACGCAACTGATGTCAATCATCTTCAGTGGTCACAATAACTGACGTCGGTTATGGGTCGGCTCACATCGATCAAACAGGCACCGACGTCGGCAGCCTGTTTGTGCATGTGACTCTCAAACTGGTCTATTTTTGGACAGAGTGTTTGTTTGACTGTGAAAGACTAATTTTAGTCTTGGAGTTGCAGTTCTAATTATTGTAATTAGAAGTCTAATTATTGTTTGTATGGGATCTATTTAAGAGACCCATGGGCATGTATTGTAATTAAGGACAAGGAAGAGATCCTTCCAATTGTAAGATCAGGTTGATCTGTAGGTTGTGCAAGATCAGGTAGAAGATCTACATGGTAAGTAAGATCATTTGATTTGTAGGTTGTTGCAATTTCATGGGAGATCTACTTGGAGTACTTTGAGTACTTGTGTACTGGCAGTAGTGATACTGATTGGTGGAGGTGAACAACTCTGTGTTTGAGTTGATTGTTGTGACCGTAATTGAGAGAGAGAACTCTTGATCAAGAATTATTGGAAGTCTTAGAGGTGTGGGAAGCCTCATAGGTGTGAGAAGAGTGTGGCATCTTCTTTATTGTATTTTCTTTCATGATGAGTTGAATACAAGATTGTATTGTCTCTCAAATTTTGTGTTGTTTCTGATTTCTTGTTACTTGTTACTTCTAGTTAAATTCTGTGTTTAGTTGCTTATACAAGGTAATCAATTATGCTCCTAATCCTGATAGTGGAATCAAAGTTGTTTGTTGTTCTAGATTCCTGGCAATATCCCTAACACTCTTAGTATGACATATATTTAACAAACATACTGTTATTGTTATAACTTTAGCCTAAAACTCATTGCATTATCATTTTGATTTTAACATGCCCATTGCCATCTCTTGGATGGTTTGGTTCTTTTTCTCAGCTACACCACTTTAATGCGTTGTGTACCTTACTATAAACTACTTGTTGATCCCATTATCCTTGAAAAAAAACAATAAAATAATTTGATATGGATTATCCCCCTCTATCAGTTTTCAAATTCTTAATGTAATGGGCACTCTACTTCTCAAACATGGCCTTGAACTACTTGAATATTTGAAACACCTCTTATTTTTTCTTTAGAAAGAATACTTATGTATTTTTGCTGAAGTCATCTATAAAATTAATGAAATAATAATTCTTGGATAAGGAGGGGGTCTTCATGGGACCACACAAATCTAAATATATCAACTCAAGAAGAGCTTCAGCTCTCCATGACTTACCCAAGGGATAGACATTCCTATGTTGCTTCCCCAATATGTAACCCTCATATAATTTATTTATTTGTTCTATTAAAGGTATTATTATTACCATTTTATTCTTTTAAATAAGGTTCATCCCACTAAAATCCAAATGTCCATACTTAAGGTACCAAAGGGTAGAATCATCCACTATAATTGTTTTAAAATTTGTTGATAACTCACTTGGCATCCTCAAGGGAGACATTATATTGTTTGTCAAATTGAGTGTTGCATCTACCTATTAATACCAACTATATCATAAATAATGTAGTCCCCATCTTCAAATCTCACCTTATACCCCTTTTGGACAAGCTACCAATGCTAATTAGGTTGTGATTCAGCCCTGACACATAATAAACATCTATAATTGACCTCTTATTGCCTTATTTGGTGTGAATAGATATAAACCCTTTTTCCATAACAAAGACCTTTTCATTATTTCACATATTCAATTCTAACTTGATCAATTCATCTATATTATTGAACATCTCCTTATTCCTAATCATATGATTGTTGTAACCATTATCTATATACCATGTTTATCTATTACTTTTCTCAGTTATATTTCATGTTATAATAAAATTTCCACCTTTTTCAATCCTTTCTCTTTTAACATCTTTTTCCTTACATAAATTTAAACTTTTTCTAAATCTACTTGCCTAAACTAATACAGATGCTCCATTTACCCACTCTTGAATAATCTATTTTCACTCAACCCTATCTTGATATTGACCATTCTTAGGTCATTAACTAACTCTATTAAAAATTTATTAAATAGATCTGCAACTTTTCCTCACTAGGTTTTTTTACCTCATATCTGATTAATCTTTTATATTGGTCTTAAGACCAATGAGTCCTTCATTGAATCTCAACAGGGACTCCCTCTCTCTGATTATAATTGTATGTCTCCCTATCAATCACCATTACTTGTGTACAATCTTTTTAATTTCTTTAGATCATTCATAATCAAGAAATTTATTTCTTTATTAGTCTTGATCATAAACTCAGAATTTTATCCTATACAAAGTTTTCTTGCCATGCCTCTAGGTCCATTATCTCATAATCAATGAAATTTATGATTAGACTTGATTCTTCCTCTAGTTCAAAAGGAAAAATGATAGTCTTCTCAATGGATTCTAATTCGATGACAATATTTTTTAAATTCTCTAGATCTTGTATTATGAAATTATTTCAAATAAGGTTTAAACACATGATAGTACATGCCTAGGACTAAGATTTCCAGTTCTTTTTTTCTCCAAGACAATATAGATCATTAAATCATCTACCACAGTTTAATAAACCCTTATTAAATATAATTTGAGTTATGCTAAAACATCCATGAGAAGGCATTATGGAAATAATAATTGATAAAAGTCATTGTTCAAAAATTTGAATGACTATTGAACCATGAAATACATTTAAAGTATTTTTTAAGTACTTTTGAAACAACTGAGGCTTTAGGGGTGTTCAAATAAAAATATATCTACATGGGTTTGGCTATTATTATGATTAAATAGGACATTAGATATTGTGCCTACTTCCAAAATAATAGTTTGATAATGAGATAAAATTGAATATGGGAAACTTCAACCAATTGAATATTTCCCTTAAGTTATGTTCATATGAGTTATAACTTGATTTAACATTACTAAGGTCATGATAACTATTAGTGATGTGTTTATTAAGTAAATACAAATGGTTTATCTGTAACATAATAGCGTTATGAAAACATGTCTATCGAGTCAAATGCTATAGTGTCATGAAATGATGAAAACTTGTGTACATTATATTTTATGAGAGTATTTTATATGCAATAATTTAACATGTTAGGGATTAGCTTTTACATTGTGTATTTAACGAGAGGTAAATAGTAATAAGTTGTTTGGTAGTTATTTTTGATAGTAATATTGTTATTAATAATATTATGAATATAGGTTTGAATATATTATATTATTGTGATATATTGTTATAGGTTATAACAATATATAATAAATAGAGTTTATATATACAAAGAGATTTTAGGTAGAGAAATTAATGGAGACAATATAGGAATAATGTTACTATAAATATGTAACTCCTATATTGTTGATTAATTGAAACATAAAAAAATATTATGTGTGATTATTATTTTCTATGTACACTGCAAACTTATTTGTGTTTAGTTCTTTGAACTCATAACATTGGTATCAGAGTGGGCTATGGTTTAATGGAATTTTGATCATTCTGAGGGGTAGTTATTAGTTTTTTAATTTCCTTGAGTAATTGTAAGTGATAAATAAATAGGCTCTTTTAGTTTAGATTAGTGCCTTTATAGTCCTAGCAGTCTTCAAATTTACTATTTGTCATCATTTGACTTTGATCTACTATGCATTTGACATCACACATGTAGTCTTGAAATGTAATGTGTTGATAACACATCCATCAATTGACAATCAAGTTTCCCAAAGTTTTGATCAAATGATAAATGTTTCCATCATCATATATGGTTGTGTATCCTTGTTTCAACATATTTCGAAAGGTTGAAAGCATTTCTCACCTCAACGTATTGACTCGATCTAAGAATATTGATGAATGTGAGCTTGAAGGATATTATATCAAAAGATAAATGCACTCTACAAATATAAACTCATGATGACTCCAAAATTAGAATCAAAATCACCTGTAAATATGTAGAGCATAATTCTGAGAGAAGATTGTATCATTGTTTTGGCTTGTGTACTTCACTTCTACATTTAGTTCTATCCATTGTGAATCTATGCAATATATTCCGGAATATATGGTTGTAGACAATATGATGCTTACAATTTTTCATCAATCTTCCTCTCTGACCTATCCAAAAGCTACAATAGGGTTTCAATCTCTTTTACGATGATGCCTAAGGTTTCTACTTGATTACAGGCTTTGCCAAATCAAGCTTGCATTTGGAAATCTATTACCACATGTCAACACCATTTGTATCATTGTGATCCTCCAAATCTTTGCCACATGTCAAGGTTACATGTCATGCCCAAGATCATTATTATATTTATTAGTGTTATGTTATTAAAAGTCTATATTAAGTCATCAAAGTCATTTTTATGTTAAATGATTAGAGGGTTATAAGGAGTCATTTTAATATTGTGAGTCATAAAAAACTAATAGTTCAATGGTCTTGGATCTATTATATTTTTATAATTTTTTTATTTTATAAGTAATTGTTTGAGTATTGTTAGTCATTAAGTTTCTTTATATTAATAGTTTTGTATGTTGATATTGTTAAAAGTAGGTTCTAATTTAAATAAATGTCATATTATATAGTTGAGTCATTCTTTTTTTGTATATAAAAATGAGTCATATCAAAAAGTCAAAGTGTTAAAATAATGTTATCATTTGTAAAAAGTCATTTATTTAAGAGTTTTTTAATTAGTGTCCATTTGTCAAAAAATCTCAATGGCTTTTTAAAGAGTTGTTTTGTCATTGAGTCAATGTCAAGTATGTCAAATAAAATTAAATGTATAAAAGATGCATTATCGATTGTATGCAATGTCCAAATTATGAGGGGGATTTCCCTTAGGAAATTCATACATCTGAGCCACATCAAAATACCAGTTAAGTGAGTAGATTCATCTATTAGAGGATGGAAGCATAGGAAGGAGGTCTTTTAGCAACCTCTCATCAATCGCCAATGATAGGGTTGTAACAATATTTTAGTGACATTTTATGTGGTGTGTCTTTTTAGTTTCCATCGTGTATATTCAAAATAAGAATAGAAGAATAGGCCTATTCAAGATTTGTAATTTGTGTGAAATTTCAAACATAATTCCCTGATATGAGAACATTGTGAAAGGATAGAGAGAACCAATGTAAGTCAGTTCATGGATCTTGAAAGGGTTTGTGGTAGAGATCCAGAAGACCATAGGAGGTGAATAATGTTTTGGAAAGAGTTAGGAGAGTAGCTACTGTAGATATCTCATGACTGCCTTACTTCTTTATGGAGATTATCCCTAGTGATACATCCATTATGGTCATGTAAAGTAAATGTGGGATGTATTCCTTTGCATAATAATGGTCATGTGTAGCAAGATTGCGTCAGTAATATGCAGACCTAAGAGTATGTAGTGGCATATAATTATATTCATTCTATTCATGTCAAGGTTTGTGATAAACCTGTAAAGCCATAAGAGGAGGGAGGTTATCTTTATATCAAGATCATGAGCCAAATAGGGCATGTTACAATGGGGGAGCATACTGTAGATAAGAGTGTGAATGTTTTTTCACCATGTAAAAACTATGGGGGGAATGTTAAGGATTAGCTTTTACATTATGTATTTACCAAGAGGTAAATAGAAATAGGTTGTTTGGTAGTTATATTTGATAGTAATATTATTATAAATAATATTACGAATATAGGTTTGAATATATTATATTATTATGATATATTTTTATAGGTTATAATAATATATTGTAAATAGAGTTTATATAACTAGAGATATTTTAGGGAGTGAAATTGATGAAGATAATATAAGAATAATGTTCTTATAAATATGTAGCTCTCGTATTGTTGATTAATTAAAACATAACATAATATTATTATGTGATTATTATATTTTATATACACTACAAACTTATTTGTGTTCAGATCTTTGAATTTACAACATGACATTCTTGGAATAAAATAGTGCATCATGATGTGTGCCTTGAGATTGTATTTTCATTTGATTATTATTGTACACTATAACCCATTACTTGCTTATTTAATAATTATAGTGTAAGATTGATTGTTTTATTTGAGTAGGTTGTTTATGCACAAGGACCTATGATAGTATGGAATATCATAGAATGCTTTAGCTTTAACGTCTATCACTGCATGATACCTACTTTAGCTTTATGTCTAGGATCTCACCTATGTTGGTTGATTTAATGTATGTGTTGATTAGTAATTGATAAGCATGTTTTGTAAAAGTTAGTAGGACATCATGTATTCATGCATACAACCTTGAAAGTATAATGAATGTTAGGTAAGACTTATTTTATGCATTTGGAATCAATGACTTGCTTTGCTATATCTATTTGATTGAATTAAAGTTATGTTTTTCATGTATTTTATGACTACTTTGTATGATTGATTATAAAGAAAACTAGTAGTTTTACTTTAGAACACTAGACTATGATATTATGGAATATCATGAGATATAGTTATTTGGATATATTATGGTAGTTGGGAATCTACAGTTTAATAAGAATGTGAAACATACTTGGGAGGTATGATCTGTAGACTTTATTTCCTTTATAGTTAAATAATAATGTCTGACTCATTTATGCATTGACAAAATAAAAGTATACTTTACTTATTCATATGTATAGTATGTGATGTGATATTATTTCTAGGATGTGAAATCTATATGAATATTTGAGTTATATACTATATTATATATATTAGAGTTCACATTGATGATGTTAATAGATAGTGAGATAGATTCCACTAGCCTAGGTAGAACCACCAATGTTGGATAATCTAATCAAGTGGTGTGTGATGAAATTGACTGATCTAGTGATCGTATGCTATTTGAAAATTTTGACCAAAGTAATGTTAGATGTACATTTTCATTTCATATGATTGATTTACATGTTGTGCAAAATCATGCTTTAAATGTATTTTCTTTATGATACACATCATGTAGTAGTAAATCTTACAAGCACATGGGGTACTAGCACATCTCAATAGATTCTCACACTATTCTATCTACCTATCCATGAAAAGAGGGCCATTCCCTAAATAGGAGATTGTGAAAGGGATTATTGGTCTATGGTTGGTGTGAAAAATCACTTAGATTATGCTCTCCCTCCCCACTATAACACTTACTTGGAGATAAAACTTGTGATTATCAATGATACATGAGTTGGTTCAACTCGAGCTCTAGAGAGCTTAGTATCTAGGTATTAAATTAGGTTATATGCTTGAAGGAAATGTAATTATATTATGTACTTATTATACTTGAATAATAGTTGATATATTACAAGACCAACCATAGTTGTGTCCTATTGTATTTACTTCTTAGAGTTATATATATTTTATGTGGTATTTGAATTATAAGTAACATTATTCTTAGTTAGGATTTAGATATGTTGTATCATGAATGTTAAGTTAATTATTTAATTATTTTAAAAAAAATTACTGCATTTTCTTAAGTATAACTTGAGGGGTTGTAACAACTGAGAACCAATAAAGTTAAAGTATTATATAAATTTATAAGAATTATGATTAAATTAAAGGTAATGTGGAGTAGGATAAGTCCTAGAAACAATAAATTATACGCAAGTGTGGAAATATTTACACTATAGAAAAGGGTCTTGTAAAAGAATTAGGTGTCTACAAAGCATCATCAACTCAAAAACTTATGAATGTGATCATTATATTGCATGGAGTTCCACCAAATTTAACACTACCTAATTTACCTTTGGAAGTACCCATGATTCAAATTATCATTATTCATAATGTTTCTTAAGGTTTGAATACTGGGCACTTCCACATGTGCTCCTTTTCACCCATCTTCCATGCCTCTCCATCTCTTCCACACAATGTTTATATTTATTCCTCCATTCATGCTGGTAGTTCACTTTACAAGTCATATAAATCTTAAATGAAAGTCTTAATAATTATACAAACATTACTTTGCAAAAAAATGATAAACTCGTATTTTCCACGATGCCACACTCATGATATTCAAATAATTTCAAAGGGATGTCCTCACTTTGGACTATGAATATTTCAAGATATAAACAAATTGGTTTATTAAAGAGGCCTTTAAATTTTTTATTCAAATGCAATGAATGCAAAGAACAAAGAGTATACTCATAAAATAAATCCAAATTGCAAATGTACATTCTAATATTCTCATGAGACATTGAAATTATTTCACCAAATGCAACAAACAATGAGCATACTCCCAACGTGTGAAAAAATAAGAGATTTGGAATATGGTGTGGACATCCAACATACTAGAGGGAATTGTTTTAGATGTTATATTTACAAGTGCCTATTGTCTTGTACCTCTATGACATTGTAGATTTTCTAAACTTTATCTTTCAAATTTACCCCCTCTTTGAATCTATCGTCCAATATCCAAACCTTATCAATGGCTGACAATAATTTTTGAATTATTTTTAATAATAATAATAATGGGTCTATTATTTTTCCTTCTCATATTCTTCCCAAAACATAGGAAGTTGTACAAGTATCATAAATTTATGACACACTTATAACAAAAAATATATATAAAATACTTCTATGATATTATAATATTTATAATATTCTTTGGAAATTTTATTCATATTCAGTTTTCTTAGTTTTGGATTAAGGGCAAGCAGGCCTAAAACGTGTTATAGGAATTCAATGTTCCCAAAGGTATGGAGGCTCAAATTTTTATCCATAAGTGTGTAATGGTTTTCTCTAGGTTTGAAATAAGTTTTAGAGGAGGGTGTTGACCAAAAAGAGGTTTGTTGACCTTGTTTATTTTTAGATTCTAGGGTTTTGGGCTCTTTTATAAAAGTGGATTGCCTTATGAGTTGAGATGTGAGGCTTATTAATAAGTTCAATGGTCCAAATGGGTTATCAAAACAAGCTTCACAAATATTTGAAGGTTTTTGGTTTGCAAATTATTCTTGATTTTGTCAAGTTGGAGGCCTAATTAGCTAGTAGGTTTGTGAAGGAAGTATGTTGCATAGGATGATATAGGTTATGGAAATTGGTGTTATTGAGGGGCCATATGAGACTAATCCATATGTGAAGTTTAAGGTCTTGATGGTATGTCTACTAAAAGTTGTGGGATTTGTAAGTTCTAGGTAGGATTATAAGGAGACTAGACAAGCCTTGTAAGAAGAAGAGTAATTTTTATTCAGTTTCTCCAAAATATCAAGGCATGAGTGTTTAAAGGATATTTATTAGTTTTTTTAATAGCATGTTTCCTATTTTATGAGTGTCATGAAGTTTTGTTGGCAGTCCCTATCATAACTTGAAATAGAAGGCTAGTAAGCCTATATGATGGTTCTTTATGGTGTGTGGAGATTTGAAGATGATCAGGAGTTAAAATTTCTCAAAAATATTTGGGTAAGTCCCCCTTCGATGTTTCTTGGTGATTTACATCTGATTTTAGTATTTTTGAGTGTTTTTTATTCATTGGTTGTAGTGCTTGGTTGAAGAGAGTGTTGGCATGAGTACGAAGAAGTAGTCAAGACAAAGAAAAGGTAGGATCAAGGTAAGGAGGAGTTTGTATCATATTTATAAGGTTGTCCTCTCTAGTTTTTTTTTTATTTTTAGGTCATAAAGGCCCACTTTATCATTCTTTCAAAGGGGGATAAGGTACCTATTGTGAGAATGCTTAAAGAGAGAGAAGGAATATGAGCTGTATATTGTTTCATGATGGGTATTGACATCAATGATAAAGGGGGAGATTGCTAGAGATTTATCAATGATGTCATAATGATTTCATGGAGGTGCCCATGTGAGTGGATGAAGTGCCTTGATAGTCTAAGTGACAATGACAAAGTGTGCAATGTGCTTGTCCTAGTATATTTGAAGTAGGCTTGGTTGATCTTCTATTTTGGCATGGTTAGGGATGATTAAGGATGAATGTGATGATTTGAAGATGTGTAAGAGGTACCATAAGATGTATTATATGATTTAAGTGCTTGTGTGCATGATTATAATTCATTTATTAGTCCATAGTTTTCATGTAGACCTTTTGGGTCTAGTGGCAGAGAAATATGAATGATTATATTGATGATGTTAGCATTCACACATATAGATGATTCAGGGGGAGCTGGTCATATGGTTGTGATAAAATTAGTCCTAAGTTTATTTGGATCAATTTTTAGGTCATGATATGAAGTGAAACCAAAGATATATGGGTGCAAAGTTGGCTTCTTAGATAGAATTCACTAAGCTTCCATACTAAATTTGCAAAGGAGGTCAAGCACAGTCAAGTAAGTATATTGATGTAGTCATATTTCGTAAGTGTTTGATTTTTAGAATGATTTGATCATATGGGTCTATTTAATTTTGTGCCTAGTTTTTATGCACTAAATTTTATGTCATGCAGTGAAGCAAAACAAAAAATATGCAAGTGCAAAGTTGACCTTCCAAGCAGTTTGACTATGTTTTTCAATTTAAAATAGAGCGAAGTAAGCAGTTTGATGATGTTATATTTCACACATGTGAAGGTTTCAAGAGGAAATGGTCACATGGGTTTATTTATTTTTGTGCCTAGTTTTTATACTAAATTTTAGGTCATGTGATGAATCACATTAAAAGATATGTATGTGCAAAGTTTGCCTTCCAGTCATTTCTAGGTATAGTTTGCCCTATGGAAAAAAATCTAAGTAGGCATATTAATGGAATTATATATCAAACATATGAAGGTTTCAAGATAATATTGATATATGGTTATATTACCCTATTAAATTTGATCTTATGGTTCAAATCTTAGATCATGTGTCTAAACGTAGCAAAAGTTATTGAGGTTCAAAGTTGGCTTCTCAGACAAATTACAATGGTTCCCATACTTGGTCAATTTTGCACAAGGTAAAGTTTGAGAAAATCTCAAGGAGATCGATAGGTGTGTGTTTGATCCAAGATGTCAGGAATTAGAGATATGGTAATGAGTGTTCTAGGTTTAATGCTGAGCAAAGGTAAAGGATAAGGATCTAATGGTTCATATTTAATCATGCGATTGAGACTGATGACATGAGTGGAGTCAAAGTGGTCAACATATTCAAATTTTAACATAGGCAAAGACTAAAATCATTAAAATAATATTGATGGTACATGATTTATCTAAATAGTGAGCACACAAGATGATGGCAAGGTGTTCAAGGTTTAATTGTGACTGTTGGCATTTGAATTTTGCAAAGGGAAAAACCAGTGCTCTATATTTTGGCTATAAATTTTGATCCAAGATGAATTTGATGGTGCTGTAAAAATAAAAATTGTAGAGGAATCCATGGAACATATAGTGAACCTAGTTATATGGTATCATTTTTTATAAAATCAAATATATTGTTCTCTAAATTTGACTGTGTGTTTGACCATGGATTGTAAGTGACTAGAGAAGGATAATTGAGCTTATGTTGATGTTGTTTCAATGTTTCATGATGAATTAGATATTGGAGAGTGTTGTAGACTCCATGAGGATCATTTGTATGGATTTTTGAGGTGTGATAAATATATCTTGAGTATGAAAAATACTTAAAAAGTTGACTGTGTGTTCGTTCATAGTGTTTTTGTGTACAAGGTCATTGTTTGAGTTGATTGAGCATACTTAGAGGTGAGTAGAGATGATTGTGATAATTTGAGGATGTAAAAGGGGTCATGTGGATTGGATCAATTTTAAAGTGGTTCTATGTTTTTTCTCTCGATGATGTGCTAAATGGGTGAATAGGTCTCCATGAAACCTATAAGAGCTACATGGGCCTAATTGAAAGGTGTAGTTGCTTATGGGTGACCCATAGATGCTATGGTTGACCTACGAAGATTTTTTGAGATGTATATTGATGTGAGATAATCCTTAAGGGTTAAGTAAACTCTAATGGTTAACCAATAAGTTTTTTATCATGAAGGCTTTATATATAGAGAAACCAAAGGAGATGGTTTAGAGGCTTATGTGAGAGGAGTGAGCATTGAAGCAAAGAAGGAGTGGTAGTGTGCCAAGTGGATGGGTTGATGAGAAGATCAGATTAAGGACTATGTGTATGACCAATAGGTCATGTTTTTGATGTCAGAATAGTAATATTGCATGTTAAAGATGAGCAAAGAGTTTTAGAGCGATCCAAAAGGATGTTTTGGATGTTTTGTGAGTGTGTGAAGGATAGATGGTGTCTGTATGGGCATGATGTTTTATTTGAGAGATAGATAAAAGTATGGAATATGTGTATGGCCATTTTTTCATGTTTTTGATGTGGTGATAAAGTTTTTTCTGAGTGAAGAGTGATCCAAAAGGTGTCTTTGGATGCATTGAGGGTGTAGAGTTAAAAAGAGCTGATATACTTCATATCTCCATCAGATAGGTAGGTAATAATGTTTAGAAGATGTTATATTATTATTTGTTGTTATGGTTTTTCAACATCTAGGGTGTTGTATCCTCATTTCAAAGTGAATTTTTTTAAAAGTCTAGTTGGTGTGGTTGCTCAGCTAGACATGTGTTGTAGCACCTTGTGGGATTGTAGGATCACTAAATAAGGGATAGTAGTTCCTTGATCAATTATATCTAGTCTAAATTGGATCTTGTTATTATAGGGTAGTAGTCTAATTGCAGGTTCTAATGGGTTTTTTTATGCCAAGAGGGTTTCCCACATATGTCATGTGTTAGGTACTTGATATTGCATTGTCTCTCTTTTTCATTGTTATTAATGATATGTATGTTTCATGAAATGCTTGTGGTAATTGATTAAGATTTTTAAAGGATTGAAATTGAATTTGGATTATCTGGGCTCAATAATTCACCCCCATCACAGTGATCGTACCTATAACAATGATAAATCTTGAAAAGTTGGTTGTAGAAAGTAGGCATTGCCCTTCAACACTAACATTTGATAAAGTTGTTACAGTTATTAGCATATCACTTTCTATAAAGACTAGATGGGTTACCCACCATTTTATAATAATATACTCTTTAAGGGTGATGTGGATATAGGAAAAATTAGTAGCATGGAATGTGTGTGTGAAGTTATCTTCATGAATTCTTACATTAATTTGAGGGAGTTAATGAATCTATAAAGCTCATGCTTGGGAGATATCATAACTAATTCTATTTCATAATTACCAAATGTGTTGCTTCAATATTGTAGGCAATGGGCACTATAATTCCAAGAAGAAAGGGTATGAAAATCAACTAAAATGGCATAAAAGATAAGCAAAATAATAAAAAAGTGAAATCTAGAACCAACAACAAGAAAGAATAGATGAAGAGAGCATAAAAAACGTTATTGAAATGGATGAAGAGCACATAGTAGTGAGAGTGGTGAAAATAGAATCAAGAAAACGTCACAGGAGGAATGAAAAAATTGAAGACATCAAAGGCACAAAAATGGATAGTGGAAGTGAAATAAGGGACGTTTGAATTGGTATATAAGGGTCTACTCCATAATGGTTTTGTAACATGTCTACTATTACTTTCTAATAAATATCTAAAATTTCACTACCATTAAATTTGTATGCATGCCAAATTTATGTGTCTTTTTGACTGTATGCCAATTAGAATTATTTGATAAATCTATCGATTACGAAAAACATAACCCCCAATAATTTTTTTCACTATTTATTGGTGTGAGATTTTGCATAAGATAGATTAAGACAAATACATTCCATAGTTTTTTATATATTGGCAATCCATTTTTTTTGGATTTTGTGGAATCTTTTAAACCAGTGAGGAGCAATGGCACTTGAAGAGTTAACTACCAATGGAAAGGGAAAATTGAACATGGGATGTCCTAAGTAAAACCCACCTTATTTACCGATTGGTCACCACCATGAAGACAAATACAATCCATATTTCATTAACATTCGCCATCTTTGATCATCATAAAATAAATGTTTTAATTTCTAAATCATTTAATAAGTGATAAATCTCCTCAAATACATCACAAAATCATCCAATAGATTATAGAATACCAAGTCCCTCTTAGGTAGCATGTTTATGTAGAGAAATATATTATATTTGATCATTGCATATTTAATGGTAAATTGCATGAGATGCAAGGTGTAACTCTACTGTAAGAATGTTGTGCCATATTGTTATATGAAATTTATGATACAGAGGATATTTATGGACTCTTAGTTATCTAGTATTGGATATGTATGCTTATGCATGTTTAGAATTATTGTATTTTTTTGCTAGTACTTATGTATTGATAGTACTTATGTAAATGATGAAAATAATAATAAAAAAATGAAAAAAATACATTCATTGCATTTTTGACTGAGGTATTCATTGAATAAATAAATAAATAAAATTGTTGTTTCTTTTTATTGTTCAAGTTTTTATTTAAAAAAAACACAAAAATAAAAATGTAACAATAACAATAACAATAACAATAAAAATAACAATAACAATAATAATAATGATGATGATGATATTTGAGAGAGGAGGGGTGGCGGTTATGCCAACCCCTCACCCCATTTTCATTTAAGAAAAAGGTATGAGGTCATGCCAATAGGCCTACCCCCATTTCCCATGGTAAAAGAGAGAGGCCACACGCCGACTGCAAAATGGAAAAATATATCAAAAATAATAAAACATAATAAAAAACACACGCACATATATTAATAATAAAACAATTAACTATATGCATACATGCATGCATACATAGTGTATATACATTTGAATGAATTCATCCATCATATATTTATCTTTGAATTCTTTTACCAAATCACCTTCACCAAACTTACAAAATAAATTAAATAGGAAAATGAGGACAATCATAAAAGATATTTTTTACTTTTACCTAAAGAAGAGAAATTAGGGCAAACACATTAAACCCAGATCTAGTGGTATAGGTTCGCCTAAATTAATGGTGAGTAATCAATTTCCACTATTAGGATAAGTGGAGGTTTTTAATTTATTTTAATATTTTCTTTTAATTGACTAGACTTTTAACATCTTTCCTTAGCCCTTTTCCACTAATGTGTAAACTTGCATTTTAATTCCTCTTAATAATGTTAAAATGTAACCCACCTTGGCTTTTTATAAAACATTATTTAATTTATAAATGTTAAACAAGGAGGAACATTGTGTAAACAAAGAATAAAGTTTATCATAGGCCCAGGTTCTATTTAAATTAGTTCTAATTCTTAATTTGATTCGAGACCCTATTAAGACATTTAAAATTAATTTGGAGTTAGAATAATTTTCATATTTAAGTTCAAAATTTCCGGGACTTAAAATGGATTATTTTAAGATTTAGAAATTGCTTTCAATATTTAAATAATTTTTAACTTTTTTAATGGTGGTCTTTTAGAATCATTTCTGGAGGCATTTTTTTTTGGTGACAAAAATTGCGCTTGTTCTAGCTTCTGAAGATGATTTAGAATTGACATAGTTAAAATACTTATTTTTGGTATTTTTCAAATCCAAGGGTAATAAATTTTTTTATAGCTTTAAATTATCATTAAAATAAAAAATAATTTTTGTTGTTAAATTTACTATTTTTTATATGATGATTTCCCCACTAGTTTATTTAGAATTTTGAGAGGCAAGTTTTCTAAGGAATTAAAGTAACCTTATAATGGTTGATTAAATCATTGTTTTCCTCATTATAAAGATATTTTGTTACCTTGAAAATAATATTTATAGCTTAGAGAATTGATTTTCATGAAAAGAAAGATTTGTTCTCTTCTATTAGATATAAATTAGAGTTAATTTTGCACCTTATTATTAGTGTGAAAATTAGTGTGTTTTCTCTCGTTTATAAGAGTCTTTTGTTGTGATGGTTGTTTTAGTACCATTTGGAATTTATAATTCAAGACATGACTATCTTAAACTATTATATCCCATCTATAAACTTGTTATCTTGGTTTGATCTTTGGGTCATAAATACAAATGTTTTGTCTAGCTTGAATTGCCAATGGGTAGACCTACCTGATCGAGCCTTCTAGAAGTTGTTTTGGATTACACTCCTAGAATGGGACTAGTTTTAGCATTCAATATTAAATTTATTATGTGTATACTTCTCTATGTTATATGTCTTAGTGTGTCTTAATTGTGTTTAGACCAATTAGTGGTTAGGAGGTTACCCACAAAGGTAACATGTTTTAACTCAATCTATATGGCAAAGGCTGAATACCTTTACATCTAATATAACACTTATTTAGGAAAGGGTGAACTACATCCAAACCTATTTTGTGTATGATGGGATCACCACATATATATAGGCATCTTGGAGAGTGGACACAGGTTGAGTGAACTAACCTTAGGACATCTCTTTGCATGGGTGTTATCAACTAACTTGTGGTTGTTCTTGGAGAACATGATTAGATAACTAACCCTTAGGATGTCCTCCTAGTGTGGGAAAATCACAAATAACTTTAGTGAGTTCTTGGAACACTTGCTTAAACATCTAATCTGTATTGCGGTTGCTTACTCATGAACTTGGTCTAGTATTATTCTTCATGTATGATTTAGTTTCAACCATGTGGTTTTATTAGATCATCAATTGTTGTGGGACAGTGTCCCTCATTGATTATTTGGTAATTGAGCTTTTTTTATGTCACCATGAAGTTGGTGTCACGATTAAAGACTTTTTCGAGAGATAAAGCTTCTCTTAGTAATGTAATTGAATGATTTTGAGAGCTTAGGTTCCTTGGAATAATAGAATATAGATTTTTGTCACACTTGACTCTCATCGTGATGTCGTGTGGGAGTGCATGAGTAAGCACACACAACCTAGTTACATTGTAGGTTATATATGATGACCTTTGGATGTGTCATTTTTTTGAGTAAATGACTAGATCTTAGTATCTCATTGGAGTAACATATTAGTTATTTTGTTGGCTTAGATTGTTAGCCCTTATTCAATGATGATGTCTCATGGAGTAGGTCATCACAAGTGTAAAGAGAACTACATTAGACCCTAATTCCATGGAATTGATATATAGGTTGCGCATATTTTAGTGGGGGCATCGGTTCTAGGTTCTTAGGGTAAGTTAGGGGTGCTTGTCATCTTCCTTTGGGTTAGGATCATACATTGTTAGTTAGACTATATATATATATATATATATATATATATATATATATATATATATATATATATATATATATATATATATATATATATATAATATTAATTAAAGTTTGTGTTTGATCATCATCTAGTTGTCATCAACCCTCTTAAATTCAAATTTGGTTATATTTTCTTTGTCTTGTGTGCCTTGAAATTAGAATTATATAGTGTTAGATGACTTTCCCTTTGTGAGATTTAGAGTGGTGACCATGTGTTAAGTGATTATTATTTTGGATCACTTAGTTTCCCTTGAGTATGTTGATTGATTTGTGTACATATTCTTATGATCCTTTAAATCAATAAACTATAATTAAGTAATTTTTAATTAAGGTGGCTCATCCATCTTAATTAATTATTATATCTCTAATTGATTATGGTATCATATTGATCTTAACCTCATACACTTGTATTCTACTCTTATAGAGGCCTCATGGTGGAAAGAAAATGTATTAAATAAATCATCTAATAATTATGTGTGTCACACTTCAATTATGCATTGATTGAGTCACAACAGATAAACATTAAGAAACCATAGTGAATAAATAAACATCACTGATATATGATATATAAAAATTACAAGGGTTCACGGTGAAATTTTTAGGCATTGCATATATCTTCACCAAACCCTTCATCAAGAGCAAGTATCTGTATTCCTCTGTTTATTATCTCTATTTTATTTGGGGTTTTTTTTTTAATATACTTGGGTACCTAATCAGGTGTATTTATCAAGACCCAGTTCCTCTACCCACCTAAGTTATGCTTAGGGAGGTATTAGTGTAAGTTTTTATTCCATTTTATGATTTTTACTACACATGCATTTAGCTTGCATAGGTGTAATATTGAGGTCATATAGGTGTAATAATAATGTCATTAAGGTGAACATACACATTTAAAAATTATAGTCAAATTAGTGGGTGAGGATATATTTGACATTTACCCACTAATATTGACATATTGCACATGGTGCACACAATCCATTTAGTAATTCAAATCTTGGATGATTCCATCATATTATAACTTTAAATATGTATATAAGTAGATAAGTCACTATATTGAGACATCTTGGGTGGTAAGAGAGGAATAGAAAAGTGTTTGATACACATACCACTTAGTCTAACACTATGCCTAGTTTGCATATAAATAAATATATATATATATATATATAAAGAAAAATTATAGCAAAATGGAACCCTAACTAGATGAAAACCCTAGGATATAGAAAATTTTGCATTCACAAAGATTGGGTTCACCAAATGTTTAACCCTAAGAATATTTATAGGTATATGGAGATGTAGGGTTAAGCTAATATAATATTATAGGGCACAAGGGTGATACACATTTCTATTAACATGCCAATTAATAGAAAAACTCATATAAAAAATAATCTAAATTTATACAACTGAGATGTCTAAAAATAGTAAAGTATATGTAGTGAAAGATATTTCAATTAAATGGAAACAAGGGTACTTATTTGGTTTAGTATGCATAAGTAAATCTAATAAATAATAGGCAAGAAATAGACTAGATCTAGATTCTAGAATAATAGTCATATTCTAGAAATATGCTTCCTATGGCTTCAGATGCTTGCATTGGATCTTTATGGTTATGTATAATCATGTGTCTAGCTTCAACATAGGTGTTTGGTATGGAAT
Organism: Torreya grandis; assembly: GCA_037957365.1. Classification (NCBI taxonomy): domain Eukaryota; kingdom Viridiplantae; phylum Streptophyta; class Pinopsida; order Cupressales; family Taxaceae; genus Torreya; species Torreya grandis. The sequence continues at coordinate 6,818,802 of JARHVA010000183.1, forward strand.
ATATAATGTACCTAGATGAGACCACCTAGTGACTTTTAAGTTTTCTATCACCTTGCCTCTGGTGTGTTCAGATTTGGTACACAAATTTTTGCTCTTTGTTGTTTGATCAAACCCTAGTTATTCACCCTTGAGGTGACTATGGTAAAAATGGGTTAATGGGATCATAATGTTAAGCTAACCCCAAGGACCCTGGTGTCAATGGGTGTTTTCTACATAGTCAATACTCCAAGAAGGACCTCATACATATGTTGTTCTCCCTTATGTGTGGGAAAGTATGTGCATAAGGGTGTAATATACTATATAGCAATGCATGCAATGGCCTAGTTTGTAAATTGGAAAATATGGCTTATGGGATGTTCTTTAAATGCCTCAGACTTGTATAAATGTTGTTCCTATGACTAATATGGAAATAGGGCCAAATAGTGCAATTTGGCTCACTTGAATGCTTGATTGAGTGATTTTTGGTACTTTACCTTATAAGTTGTGAGTGATTACCAAGTGAAGAATGAATGAGGGTTGAGATTGTATATATACCAATCTCATTTGGATAAAACACACATTAAATCACTTGGAATGACCCTTAGGATACATTTTATTTACAAATTGGATGACTTTAGGGCATTAGACACTTTTATAAAGAAAGCGATACCTACATCGATGCAAGTGTCTATCTAGAATATAGGTGTCTAGACAAATAGAAAATAGGTGCCAGTCTAGAACTAAAAGTGAGTGATAATGACCAGGTTAATAGATTTTTTTACATTTTAGAATCCATGGGTCATCAATATAACATCATTCAGACCAAGAGATAATCAATATAGGCACAAAGAGATAGAGAACACAAGCCTTTTGGTGGTAATAGGGTATGGAATAGAAAGGTACAACCATGATAAGTATTTGACAAGTATGACTAAGTGCTAGATATTTAATTTTAGTGTTTACAATTTATGACATATTCATATCCCTTGTGTGTAGCCCTTGGACTTACATGTAATACTAAAACTTGATCTTATTGTGCTTATTGATCTTACTAACATTGATTGGTGTCATAATCCATGTCATGTACTTTTATTACATAATCTTATTCACTTAACCTTTTACTGTGTGATTAATTTATACATCTATGTAGATATGACACTTACATGCCATGCATTATATATGATACATACATACATTCATTGACATATACGTCACGTGTTCACATGATATTACATGATGCTATATTTATACATCACATGATATATTTAGCTCTTATTTTGATATGAGTGACTTAAAGGACACACCCCTCATCTCAAAAGGGGGGGAATTATAGTGGGATTGTCATAGAGACATAAGTCTCCTTAAACATAATTTATATTAAAGTACATATTTTAGAGATTCATAATGGTTCAAATATCAGATGGTTCAATCACATGATAGATATTAATAGACCACACAGATTATTAGGGCATATGCCATTCATATGCACACGCTTTACAAAGATTTTAATACAAATTCATACACAAATTTGGTGAATATGAATGAGCATATGCACACAATTTACAAGAATATGAATTATAGGTTTCCACATACACATACATTTGAGATACAAGTTCTCAGATTCAATATATAGATGCATAACATCATGCATCAATTGGTACTTATTCAAAGGGAATGATATTAGTTCATTCACATATAAACACTTATAAATTCATAAATAAAGATACTAATTAAAACATATACACAATGGCATAGTTTATAGCTTAATGATAATGGTTTTCTTTCCACTTCACACTTATCAAATCTATGGTAATGATGGGGGCATGAACATTTTTAATTCTCTTTCTATCATGAATTTATTCTACATTAAGTGAACTTGAGCAAAATCAAGTAAAAATATACAATCAAACTATAGTCAAATGAAGCATGAACATTGTTCATTCCATTTTGATCATGTATTTTGTTTTACATGGAGTGAACTTGAGCAAAATGGGGTGAAACTATTCAATTAAATATATAAACCATCTACAATTACTTATTTAGTTTATTTTAGAGAACCCATCATATGATAGCCTCTTTCTTTCATGTGTATTTATTTGGGCTAATACATTGCATAATTGTTTTAAAATTTGTTGATAACTCACTTGGCATCCTCAAGGGAAACATTATATTGTTTGTCATATTGATTGTTGCATCTACCTATTAATACCAATTATATCATAAATAATGTAGTCCCCATCTTCAAATCTCACCTTATACCCCTTTTGGACAAGCTACCAATGATAATTAGGTTGTGATTCAGCCCTGACACATAATAAACATCTATAATTTACCTCTTATTTCCTTATTTGGTGTGAATAGATATAAACCCTTTTCCCATAACAAATACCTTCTCATTATTTCACATATTCAATTCTAACTTGATCGATTCATCTATATTATTGAACATCTCATTATTCCTAATCATATGATTGCTGCAGCCATTATCTATATACCATGTTTATCTATTGCTTTTCTCAGTTATATTTCATGTTATAATAAAATTTCCACATTTTTCAATCCTTTCTCTTTTAACATCTTTTTCCTTACATACATTTAATTTTTTTCTAAATCTACTTGCCTAAACTAATACAGACGCTTCATTTACCCACTCTTGAATAATCTAGTTTCACTCAACCCTATCTTGATATTGACCATTCTTAGGTCATTAACTAACTCTATTTCAAATTTATCAAATAGATCTGCAACTTCTCCTCACTAGGTTTGTTTACCTCATATCTGATTAATCTTTTATATTGGTCTTAAGACCAATGAGTCCTTCATTGACTCTCAACAGGGACTCACTCTCTCTCATTATAATTGTATGTCTCCCTATCAATCACCATTAATTGTATACAATCTTTTTACATTCTTTAGATCATTCATAATCAAGAAATTCATTTCTTTATTAGTCTTGATCATAAACTCAGAATTTTATCCTATACAAAGTTTTCTTGCCATGCCTCTAGGTCCATTATCTCATAATCAATGAAATTTATGATTAGACTTGATTATTCCTATAGTTCACAAGGAAATATGATAGTCTTCTCAATGGATTCTAATTCTATGACAATATTTTTAACTTCCCTAGATCTTGTATTATGAAATTATTTCAAATAAGGTTTAAACACATGATATTACATGCCTAGGACTAAGATTTCCAGTTCTTTATTTATCCAAGACAATATAGATCATTATATCACCTTCCAAAGTTTAATAAACCCTTATTAAATATAATTTCAGTTATGCTAAAACATCTGTGAGAAGGCATTATGGAAATAATAGTTGATAAAAGTCATTGTTTAGAAATTTGAATGACTATTGAACCATGAAATCCATTTAAAGTATTTTTTAAGTACTTTTGAAACAACTGAGGCTTTAGGGGTGTTCAAATAAAAATATATCTACATGGGTTTGGCTATTATTATGATTAAATAGGACATTAGATATTGTGCCTATTTCTAAAATAATAGTTTGATAATGAGATAAAATTGAATATGGGAAACTTCAACCAATTGAATATTTCCCTTAAGTTATTTTCATATGAGTTATAACTTGATTCAACATTACTAAGGTCATGATAACTATTAGTGATGTGATTATTAAGTAAATACAAATGGTTTATCTGTAACATAATAGCATTATGAAAACATGTCTATCGAGTCAAATGCTATAGTGTCATGAAATGATGAAAACTTGTGTACATTATATTTTATGAGAGTATTTTATATGCAATAATTTGACATGTTAGGGATTAGCTTTTACATTGTGTATTTACCGAGAGGTAAATAGTAATAAGTTGTTTGGTAGTTATTTTTCATAGTAATATTGTTATTAATAATATTATGAATATAGGTTTGAATATATTATATTATTGTGATATATTGTTATAGGTTATAACAATATATAATAAATAGAGTTTATATAAACAAAGAGATTTTAGGGAGAGAAATTGATGGAGAGAATATATGAATAATGTTATTATAAATATGTAACTCCTATATTGTTGATTAATTGAAACATAAAAAAATATTGTGTGATTATTATTTTCTATGTACACTGCAAACTTATTTGTCTTTAGTTCTTTGAACTCATAACATTGGTATCAGAGTGGGTTATGGTTTAATGGAATCTTGATCATTCTAAGGGGTAGTTATTAGTTTTTTAATTTCCTTGAGTAATGGTGAGTGATAAATAAATAGGCTCTTTTAGTTTAGATTAGTGTCTTTATAGTCCTAGCAGTCTTCAAATTTGTTATTTGTCATCATTTGACTTCGATCTACTATGCATTTCGTAAGGTTTAGGGTATATGATAAATGTTTCCATCATCATATATGGTTGTGTATCCTTGTTTGAACATATTTCGTAAGGTTGAAACCATTTCTCACCTCAATGTATTGACTCGATCTAAGAATATTGATGAATGTGATCTTGAAGGATATTATATCAAAAGATACAATGCACTCTACAAATATAAACTCATGATGACTCCAAAATTAGAATCAAAATCACCTTTAAAAGATGTAGAGCATAATTCTAAGAGAAGATTGTATCATTGTTTTGGCTTGTGTACTTCACTTCTACATTTAGTTCTATCCATTGTGAATCTATGCAATATATTCTAGAAGATATAGTTGTAGACAATATGATGCTTACAATTTTTTAATCAATCTTCCTCTCTGACCTATCCACGAGCTACAACAGGGTTTCAATCTCTTTTACGATGATGCCTAAGGTTTCTACTTGATTATAGGCTTTGCCAAATCAAGCTTGCATTTGGAAATCTATTACCATATGTCAACACCATTTGTATCATTGTGATCCTCCAAGTCTTTGCCACATGTCAAGGTTACATGTCATGCCCAAGATATTTATTATATTTATTAGTGTTATGTTATTAAAAGTCTATATTAAATCATCAAAGTCTTTTTTATGTTAAATGATTAGAGGGTTATAAGGAGTCATTTTAATATTGTGAGTCATAAAAAAATAATAGTTCAATGGTCTTGGATCTATTATATTTTTATAATTTTTTAATTTTATAAGTAATTGTTTGAGTATTGTTAGTTGTTAAGTTTCATTATATTAATAGTCTTGTATGTTGATATTGTTAAAAATAGGTTCTAATTTAAATAAATGTCATATTATATAGTTGAGTCATTCTTTTTTCGTATATCAAAATGAGTCATATCAAAAGGTCAAAGTGTTAAAATAATGTCATCATTTGTAAAAATTCATTTAGTTAAGAGTTTTTTAATTAGTGTCCATATGTCAAAAAATCTCAATGGCTTTTTAAAGAGCTGTTTGTCATTGAGTCAATGTCAATTATGTCAAATAAAATTAAATGTATAAAAGATGCATTATCGATTGTATGCAATGTCCAAATTATGAGGGGGATTTTCCTTAGGAAATTCATACATCTGAGCCACATCAAAATACCAGTTAAGTGAGTAGATTCATCTATTAGAGGATGGAAACACAGGAAGAAGGAGGTCTTTTAGCAACCTCTCATCAATCATCAATGATAAGGTTGTAACAATATTTTGGTGACATTTTATGTGGTGTGTCTATTTAGTTTCCATCGTGTATTTTCAAAATAAGAATAAAAGAATAGGCCTATTCAAGATTTGTATTTAAATGCCCCAAACTAAGTCCTAAATGAGTAGGATTATGAATTTGCTAACTTTGAGCTTAGGATTTCAAAATTGCCAGGTAAGTTTTGCTTTTTAATCTTTTTGCTTCTAAATTTTTTCTTTTATTTTTTCTTTTTAGTTTTTCTTTTCTTTTGAGAATTTCTTTTCCTTTTATTTTAGTTTTTGTTGTTCCTCCCTCATTTTGTTTCCTTACCATAGTGGACCTAGTTAGACTCTTGATTTATCAAACCTCCTTCCGTGCCGTAGGTTGTCTCGCCATATCAAATCGATGTTTTGACCCAAACTAGGTTTTATGTATGTCAAATATAGTTAAAAACCACCTATATAAAACCAACGTAATGATGGTTAAAATTCACCGATGATACATGACCTTGTGTAATTGAGCCAAAATTTACCACCTTTACACCTCCCCATCTCTTTCAAGTGCATTAGCGGCATTATTCACCACTCTAACTTTATCTTGTTATTTTCCTAAAATGTTGATGATTTTTGCTACCCTTACCAAAATAAAAAACCTTGCTTTATGCAAGGGTGGCATTTTTTGCCACCCCTACATAAACCCAACATGCAAGGGTGGTAAAAATCGCTGCCCCTGCACAAGTACAAATTTTACTCCCTACAAGGGCTGTAATTTTTGCCACTGATACAAAAGCTAAATCCCCCCACATGTAAGGGTGGTGATTTTTGCCACCCATGCAAACATTTCCTCAAATTTCCTAACTCTAGGAAATTTTTAGTTTCACTTTTCCAAACCCACTTTCCTCTGGTTTTTTGGCCTACTCCTACTTTAGCCCTTTCAAGCGCATCTCCATGGTCATGATCATCGACATGCAGTTTTTCCAAATTACCAATATTTCTCCTAATTGCATGATCATGACTTTTTTTGCAATTTCTTTTTTTGATTCTTCTTCATCGACATCCTTTTGTTAAAAGCTTTTCCAGATGATCGAGCTTTCTCTGAAGAAGTCAAAGGTAATGAAGTACAAATATCAAGGTGTTTTTTTAATCACCTCGATTACTTATAATGTCGACGATATTAGAGATATAGAGATCGGTCATGTGGACATGGCCAAGTTCATGGAAAGAACTAAATCAAGCAATCCCAACCACGAAATGAATAAGATAATTGATAGAAATATTCATTTGGTATCTTCTTTCCCTGTAACAACTCATAATACAGAATTTGTTCTCCAGTGCACTCAGTTATATAATAAGGATACCAGGGCTATGTCAGATGCTAGTGGTAATGTGGTAATTAGACTGGATCCTGAGTTCATTGAGAAAGTGTTCATGTGTCCTCCTACTACCAAAGTAATAAAGCTTGATTTTGTCGAATCACAAAGAGAATATGATAAAGATCCTGAAATATTGAAGAAGGTAATCAACAATAAATGGCTCAAGACTCCCAGGGGAAATTTGTCAAGATGGCCACAAAGTTTTCCAAGAAGTGACTTTATAGAAGAAGTTAGTGATCTAATCAATCTTCTCAGCAGGGTAAGAGGTTTACCTTCTTCCTCATAGTTTTATGAATGGATGTATCCCTTCATCAAGATAATTCTCCAAGGCAAACAAGTCATCTTCTGGGGAGAACAAATCAGCAATGCTTTGCATGAGTAATTGATGAAGGTATCCACTACTTTCAAATTCTACATGAATTTTTACCTGGTCTATATTTTAGCTTCAATGAGAATCTTTCTAGGTTTAACATCAGAAGGAGATAGGAGAGTAACCCCAGTGTATCAATACTACTCCTAATTAACATTGAAGAGTTTTATTCATCATTTTAGGAGAGTAAATGATGTTTTTTTATAGTATTTTTATATCTTTTTAATCCTCAATTAAAACAAAGAAGAGTGTCAAATGAGGCCTGGACAGTTGTGAATGATTTTGGATGCATGTTCTTACAATTTCTTTCTTTCTCGTACTTAAGGGTTGGCTTTTTCCAAGGTCATCCTTATATGCTTCCAAGATTCTCCTCAAATAAATTGGTCTTAATGGAACTATGTAGACAAATGATTATCATGCATAATAAATAGATGGAACTCAAGAAGCCTGGTTCAGATTCCTAGTTGAAATTGGTAGATTTTCAGTGTTAACCGCTGGAAAGGCTAGAGCCATGAAAATTGAAATGCAACTCGTGACCTTGAATCAATTCAAAATAAGTCTAAATTTTTATTATAGGGGCATGAAGGATATAATTAAGAGGAAAACCCAATTTCGTGAACCTATGATTGAAGATGTTTGGGTAGATTTGAGAACAACGGAAGATATCAGGAAAATAGACTATAGTAGGTTATCTCTTGAGCAGATTGAATAGATATGACTTACTGATATCCCTAAGAATTTAGAGGATGATGGAGATTTGATTAATGATAGATATAATAATGAATAGATTGCCAATGCCCCTCTTCTTCCAATCTAATGGTCACAAAAAGCGCTGACTTCCTTGAGAAAAATATTTGAACCTATATTGGCAAACACCAATAATTAGTTAAAAAATAAAATAATTACTTTGAAAGAATTCATCATAGGTTCAAAAGATAAATTTCAAGAGGAAATAAGAAGAAAATCAAAAAATAGAATGAAGAATAAAAGTGATGTCCCTTCTTCTTCCAAGCCACATAAGCCTAAGATTATATTTGTGATGAATAAGTTGAAATTTATAGAAAAAGAGTCAAAAATAGCAGATATGGAAGTTGAGAAATAAAGCATTAAAGAACCAACTATGGAATAGATAGAAACTGATGATAAGCCCATAGATCAATGAGAGAAGGAAACTTTGTCTCTACAAGAGAATGTATAGTGAGAATCAGGAATTTCTTCTTCCCATCCTAGCACACCTGTTGCAACCCCTTCACCTATTTCTCTGATTAGTGTTCCCTCTTTTGGATCACCCTCTCCTTCCAAAATAATTTTTGACAACCCCCAAGGCACTTTTGAAGATATTCTTCATTCCTTAGGATCAATTCTGTCATCCCCATCTTTTGATGTTAAATATAGTTCTACTTTTGATCACTCAACAAAAGGTGCAATTTTTACTAATACTCCACCCATTATTTCCACTATCGGTGCAAGTGCAACTCCAGTAATGCAAATAATGGAGATTGATCCTAATGTAAGTACTTTGTGCTCCCACCATGGTTGTCAGCTTATACACAAAAAAGGAAAAAATAAGCCATCTCTCCAAATGACTCTGATTTTAATAAAATGGTGCCAGTAAAGCTAAGGCTCCCAAAAAGTCAAAGATTCTTTCAAAGATGATTGGGGATAAGGGGCACAAATTTTTGAAAATTTCAAGACCTCCACATGATGCAACCATCAAAATTTTTGATGTAAGTGATTACTCTATCTCTAGAGTTGAACTAGGTAAGAAAACTCATGAGAGTGCCAAGAGTCATATACAGTCAACCATGGATATCTTGACTCAAAAATTTGATAGAGAGAAAGAAATGAAGGATCATTATAAAGCAATGGTGTAACAATTGACTGTAGCGGTAAGGATAATTACTTTCACTCCAATTTCATAGAAGACCCCTTGATTCAGAAAGCAGAAAAGACCTATCTCAAAGGAAAAGTAATTGAAGAGTACTCGGACAAGATGCATGCACAAGGAGTTTCCTTGCTCACAGAGTTATCTGAGAAGACAAATAAAATGAGGAAAATAAGAGCAAAACTAGATGATCTCATTAATATTATTTCTTGGGATATTGAAAGCATAGAAAAGTATCTTGACAAATGGATGGATATGAGGAAACTAAAAATAAGCACTCTAATATCAGTCAGTGTCATTACTGATAGAGACTCTTACACTGAAACTAAAGAGGCATTGACATATAGGATTCGGGTGCTTAAAGAGTTGATTAGTGACCTTGAATCTTCAAGGGACCTCAGTGAACAAAATGATATTAGTATTTTACATAAATTGGAGGAGCTACCTTAAAAACTTACATCATAAGACAACCAATTCTTTTCAATAGAAGAAATGATTCAAGAATCTGAAGGTATGTTCCAGAAAGAATTTGAAGATAAGGCATTTATAGTAGCCTCTGTGGACAATATTCTGGATAATCTGAAAACTAGGTTAACTAGTCATGCAAAATTATTTATAGCAGTGAGAGATTCCATAGTCAGAGCTAAGATGATTTTCAAGAACACTATTACTCCAAACAGTATCAGGATGTAGGCAACTATCACTATGTATGATGCTCACATGAAAAAAAATAGGGATACAAATTAAAACTATTCTTCCTTGGTTTAATTTTCACTTTTCAAAAATACTTTTGTAACCACTTTAAACATTTTTTCATGTACTTTTTTCACATGTAATTACATGTAAAAATATAGGAGTCCTAAGTCAAAAAGGACTCTTATCTTTGACTCAATCAAAGTAATTAGATCTTTTCTAAAAATCTTCAAGGCCTCTCCCTATAAATAAAGAGGGCCTCTATTTTAAATATATCTTTTAGTTATTGGAAGTAAAAACTCTGCTCAAATTGAAATGCTTTTTGAGACTTTGACCTCAGATTGTGAATCAAATTTTATCAAGTGAATGAGAAAGCAAGTGACTTTTCAAACTTTGTATTGGAATAACTTGTGTTGTGTAGGACATTGTTCTTACATCTTTTTCCTAATAAAATATTATCTATTTGATTAAATAAGGTGAGTAAAAATAATTTGGAAGATGTTCTGAAATTGATTATGGAGACTTTGTGCTACTATAATTGTCTTTAGTTTGTATTTTAGTGTCTTAGAACAAAGGATATTGGAAAGGCTTTGAATTACTTTCATCTTTTATGATTATATACTTTATTTTAGTTTTCGATGGATACTTTGGGCTTCACCTCATTCTACTATGATCTAAGTTATAAATAAATAAGAGAAGCAATGATAGGCTTTGTACTCTCATGGGTTTCTTGTGAATTCAATTAATATCATGAAAGTTTTTTTTTACTTTGTAGACATCATTTTTGAAAAAAGAGAAATGAATGGTATGATTTCACCCTTGAGTTAATATTTAATTTAGATTAGTTTATAATAGTTTATAGGGAACCTTCCCTTGTTGAGAAGAGAGATTTATTTCATAACACTGTGGTTGATATACCCATTTTGCCTTCAATTAGTTGACGACAAAATATTCAACCAAAACATGTAATACTCACTGATATATCTTGATTAAATCTCCCATGATTATGACACTTGGCACCCTATCATACCTTCTAAACACTTTTTTGTCAATCTATGTGCTTGTTTTGCTTGGTAGTCCCACATGCTTTGTTGACTCTTTGACTTGTCCCATACCATTAATCTTTATAAGTACAAACCGCTACTCACCATTTGTTGAGTTGTGGAGCTAAAAGCTTTACCAAATGAGCAAATGCAGAGGTTGCTGGAGTTACACAATCACCGACATCGGTCAAAGATCGATCAGAAGCTGTCGATGTCGGTTATAGATCGGCCAATGTCGGTCATATGCAGATAGACAGGGACCAACGTCGATCACCTGTGCGTTCCAAAAGTCTATTTTCGAGGGAGAATAGATTGTTTGCATGAAAAGAGTAATTGTTAGTATTGAGTCCGCATTTTTATTTTTGATAGAACTGATTTGAACCTTTGATTAAGAGGTGTATCTAATGGTGGAGAATGCATAACTCATGAATCCTAGTATTATATAATAGGGTTAGATCTTCATAGTTTGTATGAGAAAAAGTGTAGACAATTTAATGATTGAATTGGTTGTAATTGTGAGAGAGAGAACTCTTGAGGGAAAGAGATCTATACATCTGAGAGGTGTGAGAAGAAAGAGAGATTTTTTTCATTGTATTTTCTTCTGGAAGAGTTTAACACAAGTTTTCATTGTTTCTTGTATCTCTTATTCTTTGTTATTTCTGATTTCTAGTTATTTATTATTTCTGGTTTCAATTTTGTGTTTAGTTGCTTATATAAAAGTAATCAATTGTGTTGTAAGATCCTAACAAGTGGTATCAAAGCTTGGTTCACTAACAGCTGGTATAGAGCGGGTTAGTGTTTGTTGATTACAGGTTCACTCACAAGGGTTTTTGATTGAGTGGGAGTAAAGCAATGGCAAAAGAAAGTAAGCTAAGAATGGAGAAATTTAATGGCAAGAATTATCAATTATAGAGGATGCAGATAGAAGATTATTTGTATCAGAAAGATCTGTACTTACCATTGGGTGGGGTTTCAAGCAAGCCCACAGATATGCAAGATGAAGAATGGAATGTTCTTGATAGAAAGGCTCTGGGATCTATAAGGTTAAGCCTGGCATCTGTTATTTCCAACTTATCATAGGCAAAGACAATGGTAGAGTTAATGGATACTTTAGCAAATTTATATGAAAAACCCTCAGCTTCAAATAAGGTATATCTTATGAAGCAATTATTTAATTTGCAAAAGGAAGGTGGATCTCTATCTAGTCATCTAAATGATTTCCATACAATAGTAAATCAGTTAAATTCAGTCAAAATAGTTTTTGATGATGAAATTAAGGCTCTCTTAATCTTATGCTCTTTACCTAAAAGTTGGCATAGTTTGGTAATGGCAGTTAGTAATACTGCATCTACTTCAAATATCTTAAAAGTTGATGATATTGTTAGTGTAATCTTGAATGAAGAAACTCGTAGGAAAAGCACAGGAAAAACATCAGGTAATGCTTTAAGTATTGAAAGCAGGGGAAGACAAAGAGAGAAGGAAAAGCAAGGGAGATCAAGGTCAAAGTCAAAGATGAGAAGTATATCCAAATCCAAAAATGAAAGAAATATAATCTGCTAGAATTATGGAAAGAAAGGGCATGCAAAGAAAGATTGTTGGTTGAAAGTTAAAGAAGAAAATCAACACGAAGGTAAAGAAGAAGCAAAAGTTGCAGGTATTGTTGCACAGGATACTCTTATATTTTCTTTGGATAATAAAATAGAATCTTGGGTTTTAGATTCTGGTGCCTCTTTCCATGCAACTCCAAATAGAGAATTTTTCAATGATTATGTCCATGGAGATTTTGGAATAGTCTATTTAGGGGATGATGAGCCTTGTAAAAATTTTGGCAAAGGAAAAGTGCAGCTGAAATTGCACAATGGCAACACATGGGTGTTGAAGGATGTCATGTATGTACCCATCCTGAAGAGGAATCTGATTTCTATAGAAAAGTTGGGGGATGAGGGTTGCATAGTAACTCTCACAACTGAATCTTGGAAAGTTTCCAAGGGTGCACTTGTATTAGCCAAAGGTAAGAGAGTAGGTACTCTTTATCTGTGTAATTGTATTACTGATTATTCTCCTTCTATTTTATCTACTTCAGATGTAGATGCAAAGTTGTGGCACTGTAGGCTTGGTCACATGATTGAGAAGGGAATGAATATTCTTAAGTCAAAAGGTAAGTTTTCAGATTTGAAAAGCATAGATCTATATTTCTGTGAGCATTGTATTTTTGGAAAATAGAAGAAAGTGAGGTTTCTCAAAATTGGGTCAACAAAGAAGAAGCACAAGTTGGAGCTTGTTCACACAAACGTGTGGGGACTAGCTCAGTTAGCTTCTATTGGAGGATCACGATATTATGTTACTTTCATTGATGATGTTACAAGAAAGGTATAGATTTATTGCATAAAGAGAAAATCTGATGTTTTTGACACATTTAAGAAATGGAAAGCTTTGGTTGAAAATGAAACAGGTTTGAGATTGAAGTGCCTTAGATCTGACAATGGTGGTGAGTACTGCAACAATAAATTCAACAGTTACTATTCTATGAGTGGAATACACAGGAAAAGGATGGTTCCAAGGACACCTCAGCAAAATGGAGTTGCTAAAAGGATGAATAGAATAATAATGGAGCGTGCACGGAGTATGAGGTTGCATGCTAGTTTGCCCTTACAATTTTGGGCAGAAGCTGTAGATACTGTAGTTTACCTGATTAACAGAGGACCCTCTACTACACTAGATGGTGGAATTCCAGAAGAGGCTTGGACAAGTAAAAAGGTAGATCTTTCATTTCTCAGAGTTTTTGGTTCTAAAGCTTTTGTGCACATTGATAAAGAAAATAGAAAGAAGCTAGATGCTAAATCTATGCGGTGCACTTTCATTGGTTACGACTCTAGAGATTTCAGATTCTGGTTGTGGAATTTAGAAACTAACAAAATTATTAGAAGCCATGATGTTGTTTTCAATGAGAAGGTGAGGTATAGTGATCAGCTCAAGAAGCTGAATAATTCTGAGTAGGGCAATGTTGATTTAGACGAGGTTATGATCCAAAATGAGCTCGCGGGTCACACACAGGAAAACATAGACATCAAGGTCAGTCAGGAAGGAATTGACGTCGATCAGACAGTAACCGATGTCGATCAAGAAGAAATCAACATCGGTCAGGTACAGACTGTCATTGACTAGAGATGACTGAGATCGGTCACTGACAAAAAGGAATTTGGGCAGACAACAAGCTGTGAATGAGTCTCAAATGCCCATAAAGAGGTCTGAAAGGGTAAGTAAACCCCTAATTCATTATTCCCCTTCATTATATTACTTGTTGCTCACTGATAGTGGAGAACTAGAAAGTTTTGATGAGGTAATGTAGGTAAAATCTAGGAAACAATGGGAGCATGGCATGATTGAGGAAATTGACTCCTTGAAAGAGAACCAAATGTGGGATTTGGTTGAGTTGTCAGCCAAAAATAAAGCACTAAAAAACAAAGGGTTTACAGGTTAAAGGAAGGTGAGAATGGACAAATGAGACATAAGGCCAGGTTGGTAGTAAAGGGATTTGCACAGAAACCAGGTATTGATTTTGGTGAAATTTTTTCTCCTGTAGTAAAGATGACTTCTATTCAGACTGTATTGTCTTTAGTTGCTATTGAGAATTTGCATCTTGAGCAGCTTGATGTTAAGACATCATTTCTTCATGGAGATTTGGATGAAGAGATATATATGGATCAACCAGAAGGTTTTGAGGTCAAAGGTAAGGAGAAACTTGTGTGCAGGTTGAAGAAAAGCTTATATGGTCTTAAGCAGGCTCCAAGACAATGGTATTTGAGGTTTAACAAGTTTATGACAGAGCATGGATTTAGTAGATGTCAATCTAACCATTGTGTTTATTTTAACAGATTGGATAATGGTAGTTATATTATCCTGTTACTATATGTAGATGATATGCTTGTTGCAGGTTTACACATGCAAGATATTAATGAGCTTAAGGTAAAATTAGCTCACACATTTGCCATGAAGGATTTAGGAGCAACAAAGAAAATCCTTGGCATGAGTATTAAGAGAGACAGAAAAAATCACAATTTGATTTTGTCTCAAGAGGATTATGTGAACAAGGTGTTGGAGAGGTTCAACATGCAGGATGCAAAACCGATAAGCACACCTATGGCTAGACACTTCAAGTTGAGCAAAGAACAGTGTCCTAAATCACATGATGATGTTGAGTACATGAGTAGAGTTCCATATGCTTTAGCAGCTGGGAGCTTGATGTATGCAATGGTATGTACTAGACCTGATATTGCCCAAGCAGTGGGAGTTGTTAGTAAGTTTATGGCCAATCTAGGGAAGGAACACTGGAAAGTAGTTCAGTGGATTCTCAAATATCTGAGAGGGACCAGTAGAAGGCATTTATGCTATGGAGGGTCAAACACTTCTCTACATGGGTATGTAGATTCAGATATGGCAGGTGACTTGGATGGCAGGAGAAGCACCACAGGATATGTGTTCACTGTTGGTGGAATGATGGTTAGCTGGATTTCAAAGTTGTAGAAGGTTGTTGCCTTGTCTACTACAGAGGCAGAATACATTGCAGTCATAGAGGCTAGAAAGGAAATGATTTGGATGACTCGGTTCATGGAAGAGTTGGGAAAGGAGCAAAAGAGTTTCAGATTGTACAGTGATAGTCAAAGTGTAATTCATTTGGCAAAGAATTCAGCTTTTTATTTAAGAACCAAACATATACAGCTTAGGTACCACTTCATTAGATAGGTATTGGAGGATGGACAGTTGAAGCTGGAAAAGATCCAGATGGATGAGAACCCTGCTGATATGTTAACAAAGTTGGTAACAAAGGAGAAGTTGAATCTTCATTCAACTTTTGTTGGTCTTCAAGATTGAGCTTGAAGATGGAGAAACAAGCTAGAGGATGTTGTTGTACAGGTACAGGTGCAGCTATTTATCTCTAAGTAGGAGATTGTTGAGTTATGGAGCTAAAATCTTTACCAGATGAGCAAATGTAGAGGTTGCTAGAGTTACACAGTCACTGACATCAGTCAGGGATTGACTGAAAGCTGTCAATGTCGGTTACAGATCGGCCAACATTTGTCATATGCAGATAGATAGGGACTGACGTCGGTCACCTGTGCATTCTAGAAGTCTATTTTCGAGGGAGAATAGATTGTTTGCATGAAAAGAGTAATTGTTAGTATTGAGTCCACATTTCTTTTTTTGTAGGACTGATTTGAACCTTTGATTAAGAGGTGTATCTAACGATGTAGAATGCATAGCTCATGAATCCTAGTATTATATAATAGGGTTAGATCTTCATAGTTTGTATGAGAAAAAATGTAGACAATTCAATGATTGAATTGGTTGTAATTGTGAGAGAGAGAACTCTTGAGGGAAAGAGATCTGTACATCTGAGAGGTGTGAGAAGAAAGAGAGATTTCTTCATTGTATTTCCTTCTGGAAGAGTTTAATACAAGTTTTCATTGTTTTTTGTATCTCCTATTTTTTGTTATTTCTAATTTCTAGTTACTTACTATTTCTGGTTTCAATTCTGTGTTTAGTTGCTTATACAAAAGTAATCAATTGTGATGTAAGATCCTAACACCATTGATCTTCTATCAGATTAGCGAGCTTGTTACACTTGTCACTAGTGCATGAAACCTTTGACATGTTGAATTCACATATATCATTGATCTCAATATGTATGATTAAATGCTCACTATTGAATCTTCTAGACCAATGACCTCAGACTTTAATGCAATTAAACTTGATGGTCTCTATCCCATCATAGTTTGTTAGAACAAATTTGAAGCTTTATAACTTGAGCTAGATATCACTTCAAGACTCCAATTTTTTAGGCTAGCTTCTTGTAACTATAGAAATATCCATGTAAACCTTTGAACATTATTTAATTTTTGAGTACCTACATTAAATGCATAAATTTTTTGGTTCATTCATATCTGTATGACATGTAATGATGATCTAGGTAAGTATACAAACCTAGTAAAATTCTATTTGAGAGGCCAACTTTGCACCCACATATATTTAGCTTTGATAAACCACATGACTTAAAATTTATACCATATCAACTTGGGACTAATGTGATCACACCCATATGACCAGCTCCCCCTAGCTTATCCATATATGGTAATGGTGATGTCAAAAAACTACCTACTCATATTTTCTTGTCATAGAACCAACTATGCCAAGATGAACATAAATACCATGCAGTTCCACAATCTCTCCAATCATCCTTGACCTTTGATAGGATACCTCACACATGATCAATACTTCAAACCCATCCCTAATCATGCCAAAATTGAAGATCAACCAAGCCTACTTCAAGTAGACAAAGAAAAGTACACTACATACTTTGTCATTAACACTTAAACTATCAAGACACTTCATCCACTCACCTGGAGACCTCCATGACATTACTAAAAAATCTCTAATAATATCTGCCTTTGTCATTGATGTCAACACCCATCATATAACTCACCTTCCTTCTCTCTTCAAGCACTCTCACAATAGGAACCTTTTCCCCCTTTAACACAATGACAAAGTGGGCACAAAATGATCCTGAGGACCTAAAAATACCAAAAATAAGAGAGGATTGCCTTATAAATAATATAAAAACTCCCCCTTACCTTGAGCCTACCTCTTCTTGCCTTGACAACTTCCTCTTGTTACATGCCAAAAATGTTTTCAACCAAGTACTACAACCAATGAAGAAAAAACACATAAAATCACTAAAATATGATAGAACTCACTAAGAAACATTTGAAAGGGACTCCCCCTAAGATATTTGATTCATTTCACCTATTGATCATCTTCAGATCTTCACACATCATGAAGAATCACCACACAAACTTATTAACCTCCTCTCTCAATCCACCTCAATAACCACCAATAGAACTTCATGCCACTCACCAAACATGAAACATGCTCTAAAAAAACTTGAGAACTCACTTGAAAACACTCATGACTTTATCTTTTGGAGAAACTAAGAAAAAACATCAAATCATCACACAAGCCCTGTCTAGACTCCTTGTATCCCTACCTAGAAATTGTAGAGCCCACAAATTTTAGTATACATATCTTCAAGACTTAAAACTTCATATCTGGTGCACTCTCATATACCCACTTAAGTACACCAATTTTCATCACCTATCTCTTCCTCTACAACATACTTCCTTTATAAATCTACTAGCCAATTAGGCCTCCATCTTGACAAAATCATGAATAATTTGAAACCATATCCCTTCAGATCTCTATGAAGATTTATTTGACAACCCATTTTTCCCATTCAACATATTAATAATCCTCAGACCTCAATTCATAATACAAACTATTTTTATATCATATCCAAAAAATCTAGAATCTTAAAACTAACAGGGTCAACAAACCTCCTTCTGGTCAATGTCTACCTATGAAACTTCTTTCACACCTAGAGATAACCATCACACACTTCTAGACCAAGATTTGAGCCTTCATACTTTTGGGGACCCATACATCCTATAACCCATTTTAGGCCTGCTTATCCTTAAGCCAAAACCTAGAGCACTCAAAAATATCCAATTTGACTTCAACATACATTCATACCATAAAACCACCTAGAACATGCTAGAATAAGGTCAAAAAACCTTTCTATGCAAACTCGCAAATCCTCCTTTGCCATCAAAAAAAATTTAATGTGAACCTAAAGACTGCTCCAACTTTAGGACCAAAGTCCCTAAATACACCTTGAGCACACATAAGAAAGATGTCTCCTAAGAAGCATAGGCAGAGACACCCTACTTCACATGGTTCTTTACTTTAATAATATTAAACCAGGAGGTACCCATAACTCCTCATATTCATTCTTCTCCTTGGTCATCTAATACTGATAATTCTTCTTCTTCTTCTTCTTCTTCTTAGGCTTAAGATAAATAACTTGATCATCCACTATAACATTCTCCTTCTCTTATAAGATTGTATTGATAACACATGGGGATAACATAGATTCATAGCATACCTTTTTAGTTGAAAATTATTCCTTGTAGTTCAAAACCTCATCACTATGTATTGACAACTAATGTTCTTTGCATGAAACTTAATCAACAATAGTAGGATGTTCACTTAAATCCATACACACCTCAGAACTAACCTCAACTAGGACCTTGGTCTTCTCATTGAGCTTAGTCTCTTTATTCACAACATGAGTAGACAATGAGAGATCTTGGCACTCTCCAACTTCTATAGCATTATCCACCATAGAAAATAGATTACTTAGACCTATAGACTCATTATGACTCACACTTACCACCTTTGGTTTCCATGAGTTAACTTGCCTTCTTTCATGTACTCTAAGAACCTGATTAATCCTATTATTTCTTGTAGGCCTTTTCTTATAGAATCTAGCAATGTGACCTCTCTATTGATAGTTGAAGCACATTATACCTTTACAAGAAGCTTATCCTACCTTTCCTTATTAGAATAAAATATTGAAATATGTCCATTCTTTTGACACTTAAAACAAACTACTCCTTTTTAGTAAGACTCACATTTTGATTGATGACCCCCATCATAGTTCCATGAAAACTCATTTCTAACAAGTCTCTTGCATTCTCTAGATCTATTCTTAAATTGATTATATGTGTAACAATAACCATTGAAACTTGCATACCTCATGGCATTTGGTTATTTGATTTGATTTGTCTTCATTCTGGTAGCATATTCATTCTCTGACTAATTGGTGACCTTTAAGGTCTGATTTACATTAGTCTTCATCTTATCTTGAGTTGCATTTTCTAGTTCTTTTTATCCAAGACCAGTTCTATCACTTGCATGCTTTTTATCACTTAGAATATTATCTATATCACTTAATCTCTTTTCAAATCTCACAAATGATTTCATCTTACTAGATTTCTTCTCTAACTCAACTTTTAATAACTCATTTTCAATTACATACTTTGAATATTCATCTTATTTAGATTTTAGACTTGTAAATAGGATTTCCAATTGACAACTAAGATGCTTTACTATATCTTCATGCTCTTTGGTGTCTTCATTTATTCTTTCCTCAAACACACTGAATTTCTCTTTATAGTCCTTGATTTGAGACTTCATCTTCTTGTTAATCTTCTTCTCTATCTTTAGTTCTTCAAGAGCATTCATCAATTCAGTCTCATAGTCCACCTCATCTATATCATCATCTGAATCATTCCAAGTAGACTCCTTTTGATATAAGTAACTCCCTTCCTCAGCCATGAAAAGGGCTTTATCTTCAATAGGACCATCATCTTCATGATCGTACTCTGACTCACTATCTTCACTCTCATATGGTGAACTCCAATCTTTATTGGTGTAGAGACTCTTCTTTTTCTTGAAGGACTTCTTATTGTCATACTTTCTAAATCCTTTCTTCCTTTTATTAAACTTATATGTCTTCTTATCTTCATCTTGGCCATCACCATGTTCTTCATCATCATTATTCTTATGCTTATGAGGGAACTTATTAGCAAAATGTCCTACCTCTTCACAATTAAAACATTTTAAGGGTGGTTTACCCTTATACTTGTCTAAACCTACTTTTATTTTCCTTGTAAACAAAGTAATTAGTTCATCTTCATTAATATTAGATATGTCATCCTCCTTGAGTTTCTTACCGTGGAACTTCTTCTTTGGATTAATTTCTATCTTGAATATTGCTTCCTTATTTGGTGGTATATCATCATTTACTCTCATCTCATAAGTATTAAGGATGTCATGCAATTCATCTATATTTAACTGAGTAAGATCATGAATTTATTCTACATCAGACACTTTTGAATCAAACTTGAGAGAGAGAGACCTTAATACCTTTTGAACTACAATATATTCTTTAAGCTTCTCTTCAAGACCTCTGATGATGTTCACAATCTCATCAACTCTATGTAAAAATGATACCACATAATCTTCTTCTTTCATCTTAAGGCTCTCAAATTGTCTTCGATGAGTCTACAACTTTGCTAACTTAACCTTTGAATCTCCTTCATAAATAGTTTTCAATTTATCCCACTTTTCCTTGAAATATATACAATAGATTACCTTAGTATATTTAATATCTAAAAGACCACAAGTGATATCATTCATTACCTTAGAATTATTCTCAAACAACTTCTTATCTGTAGTACTAGATGGAGGAATAATAGGTACATAATAACCATCCATAATAGATTGCCAAGTTTCAAACCCTTGGGACATGATGTAGGTCCCCATATTCTCACTCCAAAAATCATAATTGGATCCATTGAACATCGGTGCTTGTTTGGTGGAAAGAGCTCCTTGCATTTGATGGCTATTCATATTGTACCTTGGATCTCCTTGAAGCTATCAAGCCTTTACCAAAGGACCTGCTTTGATACTAATTATCATAGGTACAAACCACTAAGAAGGGGGGTGAATCAGTGGTTGAAAAAAATCCAATCTAATTTCCAAACCCTTCAAATACTTAACCATTCAGCACAACCATTCATGAATCATTCAATATATTTATAGCAATGAATAATAGATAATGAAATATCACACACACAACATAAGATCTATGTGGGAAACCCTCTTGGGGACTAAAACCCACTCTCAAGCCTATAAACACATAGACTAATTGTCCTGTAATAACTATGCAAACATGAGACTTTAGTGAAACACCTATTCCATAAGGAGTACCTACCCCTAAGATGGTCAAGTCCTTCTAACCAAACTTTAGTGAAATACTTATTTCACAAGGAGAACCTTCCCCTAGGATGTTCAAGTCCTTATGACCTAGATGTTGAGCACCCTCCCAAAACCTATGATATTAACATCTCTTACATAATGTTTCCCTACCAATCTGATGGAGATACAATGTATATCAATTGCCTTCACTTCTTCACACAGCCACAAACATCTAAAACCACCTTTTAGATCACTCTACACTTTGAAACAACTCTATCACAACCCAAATAACATGAAAAAATGGTAATACACATAGTCCACAATCTGATCTACCTCTCAAATTAACCACCAAACTTACAAAGACATCATCTATCCTTCGCTCACACTTAAGGCATCCAAAACATTCTTTTGGATCACTCTAGACCTCTTCAATCATCTTCAACCTTCAAACTATAAGAACATTTTTCTAACATCAAAATATGACTTATATGTCATACACATAGTCATAAACCTTCTTTTCTCTACAACCCATCCACTGGGCACCCACCCTTTCTTCTTTCCTTCCTCTACAACTCTCATACACATCACTTCTCTTAAGTCTCAAAAGTCTATAAATCATCATATTTGGTTTCGCCTTTTATAGAGTCTTCATGAATATGATGTTCACAACCTTACTTTTCAGCCACAACACATGTATTCACTCTTAAGGCATCTACATGGGTCACCTTTAAGCAATATCCTCTTTCAAATAGGCCTAAGTGTCCTTTTAGGTCTTATGGAGACCCATTCACCTCTTTGACACTTCTCTGAGCAAACTTAGAACACAAGAACACTTTAATCAATACATAGACCCATGATATATGATATATGATCTATGAATCCATATTAAGTGATAACATCCATCCACATTAATTGATAAAATCAATCAAATCACCATTCTACTACAACATAATTAACCCAAAAATCATTTTGTACATGCGATCATCAAGAACAAACATATAGTCAACTTCTAGTCCTTCAATCATACAAAATATGGATTGGTCAAACCTTCATAATCCACATAGATGGTACTCGTGAACTCTATAACATGATCCAACACTTAGTTCATCTTAAAACATTGAAATACCATCAATAACAACTTAACTACCCTTCTCGGGTTACTTACAGAGCATGAACACATACACAATCAACTTTAGAGCTTCATATCTTTAACTATACAAATAATTAGACCTTCTAACTAGGTTCTCTATATTCTCCATGAAGTCCTATATAACTTTTCCTTTTACACCATGATCAAATTTTGCATATATCATAAGTTATAGAATAAAAACTATATACTGGTCTTCCCTCACAAATTTAAATATTTGAATTCCAACAGTCACTGAGCAACTGTTAAACTTCAAACATGTTGTCAACATATCATGCCCTATCATAGCTTGAATGAATACACATCATCATTCTCCCTTGAAATTATCTCATTCTTTACCTTTGCTTACTATTAAACATCGATCACTTTTCATCATCTCACTATTTCTTGACAATTTGGAATAAATGTATTTAGTCAATATCCTTGATTCAACCAGGTTTTTATCTTGCAACACTCACCATTAGATCTTGATCATAACTCTTGTAATTATAACACTTGGTACCCTTATGCACATTTTGAACACTTTGATATTATTCCATGTGATTATGTCACTTGGTAGTCTTGCATGCTTTTTTAACTCTTTAACTTGCCCCATACCATTGATCTTCATAAGTACAAACTACCACTCACTTCTTTCAGATTAGTGACGTTATGACACTTGTCACTAGTGTGTTCAACCTTTGACATGTTGACTTCATATGAACCATTGATCTCAATATGTTTGATTAAGTACTCACCATTTGATCTTCTAGACCAATGACCTCAGACTTCAACATGATTAAACTTGACAGTCTTTGGCCCATCACAGTCTGCTAGAGAAAATTTGAAGCTTTATAACTTGAGTTATAAATCACTTCAAGACTCCAAATTTTTAGGGTAGATTATTGGATCTATAGAAAACATCTCCATGTAAACTTTTGACCTTTATTGACTTTTTAAATACCTATATTAAATGCACAAACTTTCTAGTTCATTCATATTTATATGATGTGCAGTGATGATCTGCCTAAGTATAAAAACTTAGTGAAATTTTATCTGAGAGGCTAACTTTGTAATCACATATATTTAGCTCCACTCAACTACATGACCTAAAAATTAGACCATATCAACTTGGGATGAATTTGATCACATCCATATGACTAGCTACCCATGAATCATCCATATGTGGCAATGGTGACATATTCAAATTGACTACTTAGATTTGTCTATCATAGAACCAACTATGCCAAGATGAACATAATGAATAAGCTAGATGAATACCATGCACTTACACAAGATCTCAAATCATCTTTAACCTTTGGCAGGACCCCTCACATATGCTCAATGCTTCAAACCCATCCCTAATCATGCCAAAGTTGAAGATCAACCAAGCCTACTTCAAACATACTAGGACAAACACACTGTACACTTTGTCATTAACACTTAGACTGTCAAGACACTCCATCCAGTCACCTAGACACCTCTAGGGAATCACTGATAACTCTCCAAAAATGGAATCCTTTGCCAATGGATGCATTAGCCCATATGAAATATTTGAGCAATTTTTCAAGATTTTGGACTGAATTTTTAGATGACACCCAACATTAAGAGTAATACACAAGGGTGGTCATAAGTAATTTGGAACAAATTTGAAACTTTCTAGCTAGAGATAAGTATTTTTTGATCCAATACAAAAATGTTTTTACAACCCTATCCACCACATACTATCATAAGATGGAGGGTGAGGCTTGAAATGCAAAGGAAATACCCAATAACTTCAAAACTTCATTATGTTGGATTCATTTCCAGTCATAGAGGCTCACCCAGGGAGGCAGAGGAAGGAAGCCTTGTCTATAACATTGGGTTTTTTCCATTGAATGCAAGAGATGGAAGCAAGACAATAAATATAAAAATAGTACATAACATTATCAATATTGAATTCATCCTCAATGAGAGTGATAAAGGAGTCATCAATAAAATTCCCATTGAGGAGTTCTAAAGGTTCTTCAATAGGAAGGGAAATATAGTGAATAATCCCTTAAGATTGAGCATTGACCAACAAATATCCAAAACCTTTAATAGTGAGAAAATACAGAGTAGGTTCTAATGATAAACCTTTCCTAAGGGCTAGAAAGACTAAATTTATTAGAGTTGACTCCATTAATGGAAACAAATAAGGAGATGTCAACAAAAAGGATTTGAACCAATTGGAAAAAAAGTGGGCCAAATCCTAAGGCTTGAGCCAAAATAAATGACCAATCAATGTGATCATAATATCTTTAGAAGTCAATTTTGATAAACATAACCTTTTTATTAGAATGGTGAGCACATTCCATACCCACCGACGTAACAATGAAATCATCTAGATTGTACCTAGCTTGAATGAAGTTGGTCTACTCAAGATGAAAAAATAAGGGCATAAGGTGGTAAATATGATATGAAATTCAATGCCCACATATCACTTTCTATGAAGATTGAATGGGAAAAACACTATTTTATAATAACATATTTTTTATATGCGATGGGGATACAGAGAAAATAAGTAGCATGTAATGTGTATGTGAATTTATCTCTGTGTATTCTTACAGTAATGAGAGGGAGTTAATGAATCTCACAATCTCTTGCTTGGTAGATATCATAGCTATTTGTATTTTAGAATTACCAAATGTGTTGCTTCAATCCCGTAGGAAATGGGCACTATAATTCCAAGAAGAAAGGGTATGAAAATTCACTAAAATAGCAAAAAAGCTCAGGGGAATAATGGAAAAGTGGAATCTAGCACTAGAAATAATAAATCTTAGACGAAGGGAGGAAGAGAGCATCAAAAAAGTTATTGAAATTGATGAAGATCATGCAGTAGTGAGATTGGTGAAAACAAAATCAATAAAACATCAAAGGAGGAATGAAGAAAGTGAAGACATCAAAGGTGAAAAAAGGGATAGTGGAGGTGAAATTAGGGAGGTTAGAATTGGTATAGAAGGGTCTACTCCATGAATGGCCTTGTAACATATCTACTTTATAATAATTATTTAAGATTTAGTTATTGGGTATAGGGGACTAGTTATTCTTGTATTTATACATTCAAAAGGGGTAAGTAATGGTGGTCCCAATATAGACACCCCACTCCATCACCTGAAAATAGAGTTAATGACCCCACCATCTCCTTTTATAAAAAAATTATTTAAAATTTCACTATCATTAAATTTGTATGCATGCCACTTTTATATGTCTTTCCCAATTGTATGCCAATTAAAATTGTTTGGTAGAGTCAACACATAATTTAAGTAATATATTTATTTGATAAATCTATGATTACCAAAAACATAACTCCCAACAATTTCTTTTCACAAATTATTGGTGTGAGATTTTGCATAAGATAGAAAGAAAATATCTTAAGACAAATACGTTCCATAGATTTTTTTGATATTGGTAACCCATTTTTTTAAAATTTTAGGGGAAAATTCTAGAACTATGGGGAGCAATGCACACAGAGGAGTCAATTACCAATGGTAAAAGAGACTTAAACACAGGATCTACTAGGTAAAGTCCACCTTATTTACTATTTGGTCACCACCACAGAGACAAATATGCTCCATAATTGATCGGTATTTTCCTTCTTTAATCATCATAAAATAAATGTTTTATTTTTAAAATCATTTAATAAGTGATCGATCACCTCAAATACACCATGAAAACATCAAATA
Source organism: Torreya grandis (assembly GCA_037957365.1). Lineage (NCBI taxonomy): Eukaryota > Viridiplantae > Streptophyta > Pinopsida > Cupressales > Taxaceae > Torreya > Torreya grandis. The sequence goes on from JARHVA010000183.1 coordinate 6,845,186, forward strand.
GATTATAGAATGTCAATTCAAATTTATAGGTAGATTGTTTATGTGGATAAATAAATTATATTTGACCGTTGTATATTTATTTCTATGTCATTTTTTGGGGTGTAATATTTATGTGTGTATGGATGGATGGATGGTAGAGTGTAGATTGTAAGTTGTAATTATGGACAGATTCTACTATAAAAATGTTATTGTGTCATGTTGTTATATGAAATTTATGATACATAATATGTGTCCAATCAAACATTGTAATGAGACACATGGGATCAACTTTGTCACTATATATACAAGGATATTTATGGACTCTTACTTATCTAGTATTGGATATGTATGTTTATTCATGTTTAGAATTGTTGTATTTTTTTGTTAGTACCTCAAAAATAAAGAAAAAATAAAAATAAAAATTATATATATATATATATATATATATATATATATATATATATATATATATATTCACTGCATTTTTTGACTGAGATATTCATTGAATAAATAAAAAATAAATTTGTTTTTTAAAATTATTATTCAGTTATTCAGGTTATTGATGATGATGATGATAGAGAGGGGAGGGGTGGCAGATGTATCGACCCTTCACCTCATTTATATTCAAAGAAAAGGGATGGGGTCAGGCTAGCTAACCCACCCCCATCTCTCATAGTAAAATGGAGGGGTTGTAGGCTGGTTATAACTTGGAAATTATATATGTGTGTGTGTTTTGTGTGTATGTGTATGTACATACGTATGTATGTATATGTATATGTATGTATGTACATTTGGAATAATTTAGTCCATTATATCTTTATCTTTGAATCTTTCTTCCAAATCCTCCACCTTGACCAAACTTGAAAAATAAATTAAAGAGGAAAATGAGGACAAAGTCATAAAAGAGAATTTTTATTTTTGCCTAAAGAGAAATTAGGGCAAACACATAAAACCTAGATATAATAGTATAGGTTTGCCTAAATCAATGTTGAGCAAATTATTTCTACTATTAAGAGAACTAGAGGTTTTTTAATTATTTTAGTCTTTTCTTTTAATTAACTACACTTCTAACCTCTTTCCTTAACCCTTTTCCACTATTGTGTAAACCTGAATTTTAATTCCTCTTAATAATTAATGTTAAAATGTAACCCACCTTTGTCTATAATAAATCATTATTTAATTTCTAGAGAATAATTTATAAATGTTAGACAAGGAGGAGCATTGTGTAAATAAAGAATAAAGTTCATCATAGGCCTAGGGTCTACTTAAATCAGTTATAATTCTTAATTTGATTCAAGACCCTGTTAGCACGTTTAAAACTAATTTATAATTAGAAAATTTTAAATATTTAAGTTCATAATATTCTTGAACCAGGACTTAAAACTGATTCCTTTAGGATTAATAAATTGCCTTCAATTTTTAAATAATTTTTAACTTCTTTAATGGTGGTATTTTGGAGTCATTTTTGGAGGCCTTTTTTATGATGATAAAAATTGTGCTTATTCTAGCCTCCGAAGATGATTTATAATTGACATAGTTAAAATACCTATGATTTAAATTCAAGGTAAATTTTCACATGATTATTAGCGTGAAATTATTGTGTTTTGTCTTATTTGGAAGAGTATTTTCTTGTTATGGTTGTTTTAGTGTCGTGTGGCACTTATAATTCAGGACATGACTACCTTACACTATTATATCTTTTTTAGATACTTGTTATCTTGGTTCAAGATTCAGATCATAAATGTAAATGTTTTGTCTAGCTTGAATTGCCAATGGGTAGACCTACATGATCGAGCCTTCTAGAAGTTGTTTTGGATTACACTCCTAGAATGGGACTAGTTTCAGCATTCAATCTTAGATTTATCATGTGCATATTTCTCTTTGTTATATGTCTTGGTGTAGCTTAATTGTGTTTAGACTAACTTGTGGTCAATAGGTTACCCACAAATGTAACATGTTTTGACTCAGTCTAGATGGTGAAGGATGCCATCTAATCTAACACGTGTTTAAGAAAGGGTGAATTACATCCATCCCTCATTTTGTGTGTGATGGGATCACCATAAATATATAGGCAACTTAAAGAGTGGGTATGGTCTTAGTGAACTAACCCTTAGGATGTCCCTTTGTATTGGTGTTATCAACTAACTTGAGGTTGTTCTTGGAGAACATGCTTAGATAACTAACCCTTAAGATGCCCTTATAGTGTGGTAAATTGACAAATAACTTTAGCGAGTTCTTGGAACACTTGATTAAACATCTAATCCATAGTGTACTTTCTTACTCACAAACTTGCTATGGTATTATTCTTTGTGTACATTTTATGTTTCAATTGTGTGGTTTTCTTAGATCATCAGTGGTTATGAGATAGTCATCCTAGTTGATTATTTGGTGATTAAGCTTATTTTATGTCATCATGACCTTGGTGTCACCATTAAAGACTTTTTCAATAGATAAAGATTCTTTGAGAAATGTAACTAAATGATTTTGAGAGATTGGGTTCCTTGGAAAACTAAAAAATAGATTCTTGTCATGCTTGATTCTAATCATGATATCATGTGGGAGTGCGCAAGTAGGCACACACAACCTGGTTACATTGTAGGTTGTGTATGATGACCTTTAGACGTGTCATTTTTTTGAGTTAATGAATAAATATTAGTATCTCATTGGAGTGACATGTTAGTTATTTTGTTGGCTTATATTATCAACCTTTATTCAGTGATGATGTCTCATGGAGGAGGTCATCAAACCCTGATTCCATGAAGTAGATATATAGGTTGACCAAGTTATGGTGGGGGCATCAGGTATAAGTTCTTAGGCTAGGTTAGGGGAGCTTGCCATTTTACTTTGAGTTGGGATTGTATGTTGTTGGTTAGACTATATATATATAATATTAATTAAAGTTTAAGATTGATCATTGTGTAGTTTTTATCAATCCTCTTAATTTTAAATTTGGTTATTTTTTCCTTATCTTGTGTGCCTTGAGATTAGAGTTATATAGTATAAATAGAACTACATCAAACCCTGATTCCATGAAGTGGATATATAGGTTGACCAAGTTATGGTGGGGGCATTGGGTATGAGTTCTTAGGCTAGGTTAGGGGAGCTTGCCATCTTACTTTGAGTTGGGATTGTATGTTGTTGGTTAGACTATCTATATATATAATATTAATTAAAGTTTAAGATTGATCATTGTGTAGTTTTTATCAATCCTCTTAATTTTAAATTTGGTTATTTTTTCCTTATCTTGTGTGCCTTGAGATTAGAGTTATATAGTGTTAGAGGACTCTCCCTTTGTGACCTTTAGAGTGGTAACCATGTGTTATGTGATTATTAGTTTGGATCACTTTATTTTCCTTGAGTATGTCAATTGGGTTATGTGTAAATATTCTTATGATCCTTTAAATCAATAAATTATAATTAAGTACTTTTTAATTAAGGTGACTCATCCATATTCATTAAACATTATATATCTAATTTATTATGGTATCATATTGATCTTAAACTCATATGTTTTTATTATTCTCCTAGAGAGGCCTCATGGTGGAAATCAAATGTATTAAATAAATCATCTAATAATTGTGTGTGTCACACTTCAATTATGCATTGACAGAGTCACCACAGATAAAAATTAAACAACCATGGTGAATAAATAAACATAACTGATATAAGATATAAAAAAATTACATGTTTTTGGGGAAAAATCTTTGATAATTACATATATCTTCACCAAACCCTTCACCGAGGGAAACTATATTCATTTGCAAGCTCTTCTTGGGGTATGGGATGCTTCACCATCTTCTTCTAGGGGGATTTTTTAGTCCTCTATTTATTCTCTCTATTTGTATTTTTTTTGGGTGGGGGGGGGGGTTTATGTATTTGGGTACCTAATTAGGTTTAGTTGTTAGGATTCAATTCCTTTACCCACCTAAGTTACCCTTAAGGAGGTGTTAGTGTAGGTTTTTTATTCCATTGTATGATTTTTCCTACACATTCATTTAGCTTGCTTAGGTGTAATAGTGAGATCAAATAGGTGTAATAATGAGGTTGGTAAGGTTCACATGAACATTTTAAAATTATAGTTAAATTGGTGGGTGAGGATATTTTAACATTTACCTAACAATATTGTCATATTATACATGGTGCACATAATCCATTTGATAATAAAATCTTGGATGATTCCATCATATTGCCACTTTCATTATGCATAAAAGTAGAAAATTCATTAGATTGAGACATGTTAGGTGTTAGGAGAGGATTATCAAAGTGTTTAATATGAACACCAACTATTCTATCACTATGCCTAGTTTGAATACAAAAAAATATAATAAAATAATGAAACATTATAGAAAAATAAAACCATAACTGGATGAAAACCCTAGGATATAGAAAAATTTGCAATCACAAATATTGGGTTCACTAAATGTTTAACCCTAAGAATATTTATAGCTATATAGGGATCTAGGGTTAAGAAGATATAATAGTCTAGGGCACAAGGATGATATCCTATTATATTAGAAGGCCAATTATTAGAAAAACTTAGATAAATAATAATATGACTTTATACAATTGAGATGTCTAAAAATAGTAAAGTACACCTAGCGAAATATATTGTAATTAAATGGAAATAATGTTACTTAGTTGGTTTATTGTGAATATGTAGATATGATACATAACAAGCATGAGATAGACTAGATCTAGATTATGGAACAATAATCATATTCTATAAATATGCTTCATATGGCTTCAAATACTTGCATCAGATCTTTATGGTTACATTGATGCATGTGTTTAAATTTGACATAAGTTTTTGGTATGGAATGTCTAATGTATCTATATGTGACCACCTAATTCCTTTTAGGTTTTCTATTATCTTGCCTCTGGTGTGTTCAAATTTGGTACAAAGGCTTTTTCTCTTTGTTATTTGATCAAACCCTAGTTCTTTACCCTTGGAGTGACTATGGGAAAAATGGGTTATTAGGCTCATACTGTTGAGCTAACCCCAAGGACCCTAGTGTAAATGGGTGTTGCCTACATATCCAATACTCTAAATAGGACCTTATACATATGTAGTTCTCCTTTATGTGTGGGAAAGTGTGTGCATAAGGGTGCAATACAATATATAACAATGCATGCAATGACCTAGCTTGTAACTTGGCAAATATGGCTCATGGGATGTTATTTGAATGTATCAAACATGTAAAAATGTTGTTCTTATGAATAATATGGAAATATGGATAAATAGGGCATATTGACTCAATTGAATGCTTGTTTGAGTGATTTTTGGTACTTTACCTTGTGAGTGATTACCAAGTGAGGAATGAATGAGGGTTGAGATTATGTTTATACCAATTCCATTTGGATAAAACACACATTAAAGTACTTTGACCTACCCATAGGATACATTTAATTTTCAAATTAGATGACTTTAGGGCACTAGACACTTTTAGAAATAAATGGACACCTACGCCAATGTAATTATCTGTCTAGGATGCAGGTGTCTAGACAACTATAAAATAGATACTAGTTTAGAATTGGAATTGAATGATAATGATCAAGTTAATATATTTTTTAAAATTATAGAATCCCTAGGTCATCAAGATAACATTGTTCAGACCAAGAGATAAGTAATATAGGCACAAAGAGATAAAGAATACAATCATTTTGGTAGTAGGAGTTTATGGAATAAAAAAGTACAACCAAGATAAGTATTTTCCAAGAATACAAGACTAAGTACTAGATATTCAAATTTAGTATGTATATTTTGTGACATATTTGTATCCTTTGTATGTATCCCTTAGACTTACATGTAACATTAACACTTGATCTTATTGTTCTTATTAATTTTTCTAACATTAAGTGGTGCCATGTTCTATGTCATGTACTTTTACTATGTACTCTTATTCTCTTATCCCTTTAATGTGTGTTTCATTTATACATCGATATATATATGACACTTATATGCCATGCATTACATATGATACATACATACATTGATTTATAGATACATTATAATGATGGCATACTCTCCACGTGTTCACATGATATTACATAATGTTATATTCATACATCACATGATAGATTGAACTCTTGTTTTGAGATGATTGACTTAAAAGATACACCCCTCATCTCAAAATTAGGGGAATTATAGTGGGATTATCATAGAGACATAAGCCTCCTTGAACATAAATTAGATCATAGTACATCTTTTATAGATTCAAAATGGTTCAAATATTAAATGGTACAATCATATGACAAATACTAACAAATCACACAGATTGTTGGAGCATATGCACTCACTTTACAAAGAATTGACTACAAATTCATACACAATTAGGTGCATATGAATGAACATATTCACATAGTGAATAAGAATATGAATTATAGGTTTCCATATACATATATAATTGAGATACAAGTTCTAAGATTCAATATATAAATGCATAACATCTTGCATCAATTTTTATTGATTCAAAGTGAATGATAGTGGTTCATGCACATATAAACACTTGTAGATTCCTAAATAATGATATTAGTTAATACACATACACAATGGCATAGTTTATAGTTGAATGATAAATGGTTATCATTCCACTTCACACTTATCAAATATGTGGTAATGATGCAGGCATGAACGTTTATCATTCTCTTTTGATCATGCATTTATTCTACATTAAGTGAACTTGAGTGAACTAAATTAAAAATATATAATCAATCTACATTAAGATGGGGGTAGGAACATTTTTCATTCCATTTTGATTGTGCATTTATTTTTAGATAAAGTGAACTTGAGCTAAATTGGGCGAAACTATGCAATTAAATATATAAACCATATACAATGGTTTATTTAGGTTATTTTAGTAAACCCATCATATGGTTCTCTCTTTATTTATTGTGTATTTATTTGGGATATTACATTACATAATTCCCTCCACATTCATGAATATTGGTGAATATTGTCTTCTCAACCTAAGGGATTACATAGTTACAAAAAAATTATGCACATTCATCCCAACTCTCCATGTGCTTCAACAAGGAAGCATAATTTTCTCTAATGATTCAAGAAGGAAATGTCATCTCCAACAACTTGCAAAGGCAACATTATTTTCATCAACACACAAGTTTAATCCTTCCTTGTTCTTTAATATTTAAAAAAAAATTAGTTTCAAATTAACATAATCAATATATAGACATTAACTATTGTATGTTGGTTTGAAGATTTGCTATTGAGTGACCTGCATAATTGGAGCTTCATACCTAAGACAAAGTGAGTTTTATATACCTAGGTACATATTTTCCTTTTACTCTCACAATTCCATTATTAAAATAAAAGGGGAAATTTTTAGATATTAAAATTTGGTATTGAGTACTTGAGAATGACAAGGTAGAAACACATTTACCATGCATGACTTGAGCACAAAAACATGGTCCTAATCCATCATTATCTCACATTCACATTCTAAATTATTAGTTTGATCATTCTATTTTGTTATTACACACTTAAATGAAACTCACTCTCTATTTCAAACCAACATACTATCCTACAAAGACATGTCCAAATCATTAATTTAGTCCACTTGTTGGTACCAACCCACTCCCAACAACATATACTTTTTTAAAATCAAACATTTTTTATGGTTGACACATATTTCTAACATTTTGGTGGCATGATAAATTACCCAATTGGAATCATACATATATAAATCATACTATCACTTAAAATAGGACTTGGCACTTATCAGGGATTATGCCAAGATATTTGGATCAAGTAGGTGCACTTAAAGGCAAGCATGGGCCAACCAAGTTCACAATGAAAATATAAGTTAAAATAAAATAAATGAAAATATTTCAAATCTAGAATAAATACATCTAATACTCTAGAATAACTTAGTAATATAGATGTACAAATAGGAAAGTGAATGTTTAACTCCATAAAAAGTGGTCAAAGGCCTAAGAATAAAATGCAACTCTTATACCTAGAATAATTGATTAAATAGAATAGAGTATTAATATAACTCCCATAGCTAAAATATATAGTCAAAGATTAATATCTACTAACTAATAATGGTGGTCAAGAGTAACTACCTATGACTAAGTACACATAAGCAAGCTAACTCCTCAAGTGTAGGAATAATCTATGTGTGTAAGAATAATCCAAAAAACTAAATAAAAAGATAAATAATACCCTACACTCACACCCCCCTTAAGTGTAGCTTAGGTGGGTAGAATAAATGGGTCCTAGAAATAAGGTCTAACAAGGAACTGTGTACAAAGCAACTACCATAAAGTGGAGAAAAGGACAAATCCTATAGGAAAAACTCACCCCATCAAAAAAAGGAGAAAATATCCCCTTATAAATGAATATAGAATAATAATAAACCTATATGTCCCCCTGAAGATGATGATAAATAATCTCAAACCACAAGAATATATTATAAGTGAATATACTTGCTCTCTGTGAAATGTTTGGTGAAGATGTTATTCATCTGCTTTATCATCTGGCAATATCTTAGATCAATGACATGTCCATGAATAAGCTCCTTGATGAAATGCATGTGAATCTTAATTTTTTGGTCTATTGATGCTAGACTATATTCCTATAAATCTAAATGGTACTCTAGTTAACATTGTAGATGACTATAGTTCATCTTAACTAGATACCAAACGAGAATCCCCTTAAGTTGGATGGCTTATGTGGAAAAACTGGTTACTCCTTTGTATTTAGCCTTAGTAAATGACAAAGAAATAACATCTACTTTTTCCTTAACCAATTAATTAGTCTTGAACTAAGAGAAAAATTATAGACTAAAATGGACTTGTAATGTTGAATATCACCAGCCCAATCTAAATCAGTGTAACTGATCAATTTAATGTCAATATTAACTCTATAATGAATCCACAATCTATGTGTGCCTTTAATCTAGTCTATAATCCTCTTAGTTTCTTTCCAGTGAAGTTCATTGAGTTATTACATGAATCTGAAGACTATTCCCACTACATATGATATGTCAGGTCTAGTGTGTGATAAGTAGATAAGGCTACCAATAAGTTGTCAATATAAGGTAGCATCAACCAATGATGAAGAAGAATATACCTCAAGCTTGAATCTTGATAGAAAGGGAGTTAGATTTGGCTTACATTCAACCATGTGAAACTAATGAAGTAAGTTTAGAGAATACTTGCATTGTGCAATGGTGATTCTTAAGTTAGACCGAGAAATCTAGATCCCAAGGAAGTAATGTAACAAGCACAATTATGTCATGTAAAATTTGTCATGAAGAGATTATTTCACCACTAAAATGGATGATGAAGAGGTCCCAATGATCAAAACACTGTCAACATATAGAACCATAATCAAATTAAATCATCCTACTACAAGAAGTAGACGTTTAGATTTGAATGGTATATAGTGAATCCTAACGAAATAAGGAAGCAACCCATCTTAACATTCCAAGATTGAGGGGAATTTTTAAGGCCATATAAGTATTTTCATAGTCTACACACTATTAAATAATCCTTAAAAAAACCATGTGGTTGCTCCATATAAATCTCCTCCTCAAGGTCTGTTGGCCCTAGAATTTTGACTAAGCATTGTCCTATTTTAGCATGGAACTGGCATGGCATGAAAGGACCATGGTGAAAAAAGACCATGGCATATAATTTCCAGGAATGGAAGCACCATGATGTAAAACCTATTAGGTGCAAGAGGATAATGGTGTGACACTATAATAGCATAGAAGGGACCAACATGAGAGGACCTAGTCAAAGGACAAGTCACAAAGAACCCAAGAACGTTGGACTCAAAACAAAATTGGAAGACTAGGGGAGCACATAGGAAGTGGGATAAGTTATAAGAATGATTCATATGGGACACTTTAATCTTATTAATTGGATTTTTTATACCATCTCACAAGGAACAAAACACATGGCCATCAGTATATAACATAGAGAGAGGATCTACAGGCATAAGGACCTAGGTCCTTGGGAAGAACTTATTGTAAAGTGCCACAACTCTTAGTTTGTTGAGAGCCTATGCACCATTTTCTCAAATTCATTAATGATTGTAACACTTGGTCAATTCAAAACAAGTATAAATACCCTTGTTAAAATCTTTTATGATGATGATCTTTTGGAGAATAAATAATGAAGCTTTGCCTTGTGATTCATTAAGCATCTGATAGGAGATATCAATTTTTGCCAAATTGTGTTTTGAATGATGAAGTACACTAAGTGATATAAATGGATATGATTTATTTCATCATCTTGTTATGGCTATAATTTTATTTTTTGAGTCACTAAGGTTAGATAATGATGGTGATCCTTATAATAGTAATAGTTACATCTGGGACTAAAAGGATAGTAGTAGTATATTTGTGTTATCAAAAAATCTTTTTTTAGAACTACATAAAGAAATATGAACAAACATATATTACTATGTTACAAAACCTTCAGGAACTAGTCTTTCACTGTGAGCTTCAAGTGAGCATGCAAGACCTAACTCTTACATGATAGGGCCAGTGCGCTAGCTTATTAGGATAGACTTTAGTGCTAGAGTTGAAATTAATTAAAATAACCCAACATTTTGGTTCCATTTCTGGGACCTGAAGCACTTGAAGCATTTATGGGAAAATGTTTGAGTGTATTATCTAGAAAATATAAAAGAATGGGTTATCAGTATTGAAGATAAGTTTAAAATTCTATATCTTAGACCAAATCTCCACACGATAGTGGGTAGAGCAGAATCTATATAGTCCCTTATATGAAACCTTCTTTTTAGAGCTCCTAATTTTCTTATACACTTGGCTACTCACATATGTTAAAAGATGATCAAGGAATTTTGGATGGAGGTAGTCTTAGACACTAGAATGACAAAGATCTCTAACATGACTTAGAGCCATGTGGACATGAACAATCAACTTTTGGTGAAGAGGAATTTGGAACAACTACATTCTAGAGTACATTATGACCACCTATTCATGTCTTGAAGAAGCCAAATTCCAATTCCTTTGAGAGCTATGAGGTCACTATCTAACACTTTTTGCGTTTAAAATTAATTTTTGACCTTAGATTGGATACCATATCAATGGATGGCTAAATAATTTTGTGCATGAGCCACACATTTGGAAAGGGAGGGTAGAGAGTGAATATTATGGGTTTGAAATGGTGGAAAAATAGCATGTACAAAAAAAATAAAAGTATGATGAAGCTCGGCAAAGAATAGTGGGAGTTAGCAGTGTAGGGAGAGACTGAGAGGATTCACAGAGTGATGTTAGGAGCCACAGGGAAGCAAAAAATCATGAGGACCCCATCACTCTCAACCCACACTCTATGCCACTCTTATCTTACAAAGGAGAAATCATCTAGATGGTTGGAATCAAAGAACCAAGTCTGAACCAACCCAACTCCCCCAACATCATACATGCTCATGACTTTGAGTTAGATAGAGTACACATTTTAAATTGGGATATAGATAGCTCAGATTTAAAATTTAAATTGGTAAGGAATATTGAAATTGATCTAGTTGAGGCTCATTTAGATTTAACACTATCTTTCCCTATTTAAGGTAATTCTATGGCACAACTTGGGATGCCTAGTGGAACTAGTTTTCAAGGACAAAATATAGGCCCAACCTTAGTTAACCAGCTAGCTACTGTGCTTCATACAATGGGTACTAATACTAGAGGTGCTAGAGGAAGACTAGGTGGTGGTGTAGGAAGAAGTTAGCTCCTACCTCAAGGGACCATGGATAGAGGACCCCAGTAACCACCTACCCAAACATGTCAATCGAGCATGATCTACTTTGATATGAGTGCAAATTGATTTGGATAGTGTGAGGTATCACATCTTCTAAACATAATGTCACATAGTTTATAACTACACTTTTAGAGTGTGTGCATAAGTAGTACCCAAAAATTTACCCTCAACAAGTGGTGGTCAATTTTGATCAGCTCAAAATAGCCTTCCTTCAGGAGTTTGACATTCCTAAATTTAAGTAGCAGAGTATAGCAGTGCTAAAGGACATAAAGAAAGGACTTATAAAGAGCGTACATGATTATGATTCAAGGTTTAAAACCATGATATATAAACTATCCTTTGAAATTAACTCTACCCAACATGCACAATGATTTGTGGGAGGACTATTACTACATTTTTGGTAAACCCTATCACGATAGACCTTTAACAGCCCACGTAAGGCCTTAGAAGCTATTCTTTGCACTGAAGTAGTTACAATAATTAACATAGTTATTAATCCCTTTATAGAGTCCCATATAGCCTCAGTGGCATCACATCTATAAAATTTAATAACCAATAATGCACATAAAACATGCAGTGGTGTTTAGTGTACCAATTGTGAAACTAAAGGGCATACAAGGAGTAACTACCCACACAAAAACATCCATGCAGTATTGGAATAAACATGTGAAATCTATCATGAGGATCATGATGGCCATTATTGTCCTATTTTATAGTGGGATACACACATTAAAGTTTCATATTATTTGTGATGCCTACACTCATGACACCAATGATTATTGATTGATTAATGATATCCATGAAGCTCGAATGTGTGGCACTCACCAAACCTTAGTCGCTAATACTCCATGGCTACCATGGATGATGGAGAGGATGAGGATAAGGAGGTGGTTAGTTCCCACCCATAACCTATTATAAATGTGGATCTCCAAACCACTATCAAAGATATTTCCCTAAGTATTTGATGTGCACCTTTTGTAAAAAAGACCATCAACTAGAAGAGTGTCCTGATCTATATGTAGTTATCACCAAGGAAAGAAATGAAAAGGTCATTGATATGATTTGGATTGATAAAACACAATGGCATGCACACCCAATAATACTTATATTCCAACAAGTAAACATTACCACTCATAATGGGGGATAAACCCAATCAATGGCTAATCTGATCAAGAAGGTACAATAAGAAGAACCATGAGTTTGAAAGTACCCTAATGTTCAGTAACAAAAGGATGTCTTCTAGGATATGATGGCAATCACATGAGAACTTTAGGGTGAGATTATATTATTTAAAGATAAATATGTAATGCAACATACTACTATGCAAAAAGAAGTTGAACTCCAACTTGTGGCACAGGATGACTTCCAAGAACTATGTAAGTAGATGTTGGATGTGGATATTGTCCCATAGCTCAGTGATTGGCTTAAAATTCAAGCTCAATTATCAAATGGATCTCACCTTCACATCATTTGACAAAGTGAATACCATTATTTAAATCATGCCTGATTGTCAAGACACTCCTAGTTCATCTACTTCCTTAGAAGATAGATAAATTTTGGTTAACATAACCATTGATGGATGGGTAATCAGGGATATTTTAGTGTATACTAGTGCATAAGTTAATGTCTTCATTAAGTAAACTTGGTACAAAATGTTTAATCCATTGTTACATCCTTTACCTCATATCTTATTCATGGAAAATAAGACTCACGCTCACTCGATTGGGATACTAAAAAATGCCATGGTTGACATACTTAGAGTACCATTCAAAGCAAATTTTGAGGTTCTAGAGTTAGCTAAAGCTGATGACTACCCAAATCTACTAGGAAGACCTTGGTGATATAAGAATAATGCAAAATTGAGCTTTAAAAATCACTATATTAGCTTTGAGAATATTGATCATCATGTGGTTATACCATTGGATCAAGCAAAAGGACCTCCTTATATAGAGCCTATCAATGTTGATGAAGATATCAACCACTTATATAATGTCACAACCTAAAATGATGAACAATGTGATCTAACCCTAGATGGTATTCTATGATGGATAAACACCTAGTCTATTTTTGACACTAAAAGTAGTACTTGTAATTGTTGGTATCATGGTGATTATGATCTCACCAAGAGAGTATGTAGCACCATAAACATTCATGAAAAACTCTCGTGCCTACTCCATAAATGTCATAAGTTTATTCACCTCAAAGGTTTAGCAATGAGAGGGCCACTAACAAGACCACCACTAGAAAGACTTGATGAAAACCCATGGTTCCAAGGACAAATAGAGGTACATGACTTTATCCAACATTTTGAAGAGTTATATGATACTAAAAATGACTAGATGAGGTCATTAGATCATATTTTTGATGATACTACCACAAGATGGTGGTGTACCCATAAAGAGTGCCTTTTATACTAGGGTTAAGTCTGATATGCTCTACACCATAGATTCTATTATGATAATAAAGTCAGGGGAACAATTACTTATAATGTCATGCAAGAACTTGAACCTCACATTGAAGCTTGTGAGACAATATGGAAAAATGAGAAAACATACCTACTAGAGTACCAATGGGTGCATTCATTATATGGGACATGACATGCATGGGCATGAGCCTGGTATGTTCATAAAGAAAGACACATGGGAACCAGGTAGTTACTGAAGGAAAACATGACATCAACACTTTCTTATTCCTTACCAAGGATGGACTTGCACCTCACTCTCCAGGCCATAAAAGAAGCAGTTCTTGGAGACCCAAGTCCTCTAAAAGATAGCCTACAGAGTATCCATTAGGAACTCAAGGAAACTTTACACTTGTTCAATGAACCTTCAACACCTATAGCTCATGTGCCTACTCTAGTTCCTGATGAAGAACAATGTGAAGAGATTCACCTATGAAAGCAAAAGATCATCTTTCAAGTAGATGAAGGTTAAATATCTACTTCAATCAACCCCTTGACCAACCATTTAGATGTTTATACAAGCATTGGTACATGAAATATTTATAACACAAGTATTCAAATAGATAAACCCTATCATGGACCTATTCAGACTGCTCAATGCAACATTGGTATAAAGCAAGAACTAAAGATGGATATAGTAGGAAACTATTATATTGATATAGAGATCTCACAAATCTTTGAGTTATTTAAAGAATACCAATATGTTTTCCTAAGGAACTATAGTGGAATAAAGGGAATCCACCTATATTTAGGGAAAATGCACATCAAGCTAGTTAATGGTGTTAGAGCCATGAAAAAATGACCATACAGAATGAATCCTAATATCTTAGCATGCGTTAAGGAAGAAATTGATTATATTATCCATGTTGAAACAATCACTCTTATTATTGAATCTGATTGGGCCAATCCCATGGTGATAAGTATCAAAAAAGATGGACATATCCATATCTATGTGGACTATAGAGTGATTAATGCATCTTGTGTGATAGATCCCTTTCCAACACCATTTACAAAGTAAATCCTTGAAGGTGTTGTTAGTTTTGAATTATACTCATTTACAGATGGATTCTTAGGGTACCATGAAGTCTAAATAGCTAAGGAATACCAACCTAAAACAACATTCACCACCGAATGGGGATCATTTTCATATATTTTTATGCCCTTCAGATTGAAAAATGCTCCAATAGTGTTCTTGTGCATCGCAATTGAAGCCTTTAAGGACTTCATTCACAAGTTCCTCCAAGTATATTTAGATGATTGGATCATATATGGTTTGGTCAAGGACCATTGTGATAATCTTATACTCATGTTTGAGCACTGTTGAGAGTTGAAAATATCTTTAAACTTGAAGAAGTTCCTATTCATGACACCTTTTGGTATGCTCTTGGGGTATATTATTTGTAAAGAAGGACTCCTAGTGGACCCAATGAAGGTATATCTGATCCTTCACCTACCCATGCCCAAGACTCAACATGAGGTGCATGCCTTAGACACATGGTTTATTACATAAAGTTCATTTGTGGTTATGCCAAAATTATCGTGCCCCTAGAAGAACATTTAAAGCACAATAAGTAGTTTATATGGATTAATTTTTCTAAGGAAACCTTTGAAGCACTCAAATCAAATTTGGTCACTGCTCCTATTTTGTAGTTACCTAATTGGACAAAATCATTTCATGTCTATGTAGATGCATCTAGTATAGTTATTGGTGAAATCCTTACACAATCAGGTGATGGTCACCTGGATCACCCCATTTATTTTGCCAATAGGAAGCTCACATCAACTAAACAAAACTATACCACCATAGAACATGAAGCCTTGTCAATGGTTTATGCCTTGACAAAAAATTAATAGTACCTTTTATCCAATCCATTTAGTTTCTATACAGATCATGAGGATTTAAATTACTTAGTTAACAAACCAATTTTATATGGGAGGATTTACCACTAGATAGTGCTATTCCAAGAATTTTAATTTTCTATAATGGTAAAACTTGGGAAGGTTAGTAACTATGGACCTGACCACTTATCTCAGATTGAGAAAGGAGAACCCCCATGCACTATAGAGGATGATCTTCTTGATGTACATCTCTTTCAAGTTACACAGGTACTTAAAGAATTGGAAGACATTGTAGGATTTTTGAACACTAGCTCTACACTCAAGTCTCTCACCTCGAAGGAGAAAAAGCAACTTGTGGTCTACATTGCACCCTTTCAGCTCATAGTAGGTGATATTTAAAAAATAAACCATGATGAGGTACTTCACAATTGTGTAATATAACATGAACACCCTAAGGTGCTTCATGAGGTTCATGAAGGAATTATAGGTGGATATTATGCTGGAGAGGCTACTGTGCAAAAGGTTCTCCTAGCTGGGCTCTGGTGGCTAGCTCTATTCCAAGATGCTATGGCATATGTTCAATAATGTGATATTTACTAGCACATAGGTAAACCTAATAGAAGAGATGTTATGCCTTTATGACCCATCCCTTCTCAGGAACCTTTTGAAAAATGGGCTATTGATTTTATGGGGCCCATCACTCCAATAGGATGATGAATGGGTTCTCAATACATCATTGAAACCATCGATTACCTTACACACTGGGCTAAATTAATGTCGACAAAGGATTGTACCATAGCTAATACTACATGGTTAATTTGGGAGAACATCATAACATAGTTATGGTATCCCCTAAGTTTCACTAGTGATCAAGGAACCCACTTTTTTAATGAAACCATTCCCATCTTGCTATTAAGTTCATGATCGCACACCATAAGATAACACCATACCACCCATAAGCTAATAGAACTATTGAAGCTTTCAATAAGATCCTAGGTACAACTTTAATAAAAATTTGTAATGTTGGTCAGACTGATTGTGATGATAGGGTGTCTTCAGTACTTTGGACCTACCAAACTTCCTACAAATGCTTAAAAGAAAGAAAATCATTCAACCAAGTGTATGGCAAGGAAGTAGTGATGTCAGTAGATTTCTTGGTACCATCCATCTATATTATGTGTGTAGCACAATTGAATGATGAGGCATCATTGAAATCATGTTTAGATATTCTAATATAATTAGATGAGACCCAGTTCCTCATTCATTAGAGCTAGGATGTAGAAAAATGCAAGCAAAAGGCATGACATGATCACCATATCAAGCAATAGATTTTTTCTCTATGCATGAGGGCCTTTTTATATGACTCTAAGTTTGCACACCACCCTAAAAATATCTATATCCATTGGGATGATGCATTTTTAATACATAGTATTCAACCTATAGGGGCATGTAATCTACAAAGAATGGATGGTCAGTTCCTCCTAGGGCACTATAATGGAAATTAGATTCGGTCATATTTCACATCAGAATAATTGAAACTTTTGTAATCAATAAGTCTTATGTCATTAGATTAGGATTTATTGCTTTCAATAAAGTGTTGCTTTTGTTACACGTAACTCTTTCTTTATAGTAATTTATGTTTTTGTTTTTGTGGAGGACCATGAACTATTTTAGTGTGGGGTAAGAAGTTAAACATCAAAAGTCTTATGTCATTAGATTAGGATTTATTGCTTTCAATAAAAGTGTTGCTTTTGTTGCATGTAACTCTTTCTTTATAGTAATTTATGTTTTTATGTTTTTGTTTTTCTGGAGGACCATGAACTATTTTAGTGTGGGGTAAGAAGTTAAACATTAAAAGATAGAAATAAAAAGCAGGCATGCAAATTAAGTAGGCACGTAAGTTATGTGGGAGTGCAAATATTATAGGTGCAAAGGTTATTAAGGACATGGGGTTTATTTAAGGCATTAGGGGTAAGGTTCCTGCCTTATGTTAGAAATTTAAAATGGGAGAGCTATCTTCTACCACCCCCAAAAGGGTGGGATACAACTATCACCCATTTTCAAGAAAAGGTGTGAGAAGTGACATACCATTAATATGATGAGGTTAGTTATGTAAAGAAGCATGCCAGTGACATAATGGGATAAAAATGTTAAGGCATTAATTGCATAAGGTAAGGTTTTAATATGGTAGTCATTAAAATATTTTCATTTATACTATGAAGTGATGGGGAGACAAAAGGAATTAATGAGGGTAAACCCCCTCATAGAGCTTATAAATAGGAAGGTTAAATCCATTTTATGCTTTATATTACGTTAATTTTTAAATTTTTAGCATTAAGGATGAGTGATGAACCAAAGCTAAAAACCAAACAAATACACCAAAATCAAATTAATCAATTCCTAAGCAAAGCATAGTTTTAATATCATTGGCGAGTCACAAAGATTGTTACTTAGGTGATAAGAGATATTTTAAGTCTAGATTGGTAGAAATAAGTGGAAGTTTTTGAAGTTTTAGGTTGCATGTTCACCATTGACGAACCATTTAGGTCAAAAATCTAAAGTGAGTTAATATACAACCACATTTTCATTTAGGAATGTGGGATGACCACTCATTAACCTCTGAGATCCACAAAGGATAATGTGGCCTAAGAAAAAGGCTAGGAGACTCAAAAAGCTACCAATTATACCAGAGGAAGAAGAGGTGAGAAAGAGAGACTAGTTTCCCATTCAAGAATAGGCCCTAGAGGACCAAGAGTAGAGACCATTAAAAGTACAGTGCATAGAAGGAGAAGTTAGATAATGCACGAAAGAAGAAATGGGAAAGATGGTAAAGAAAGGGAAGTAGGTGCAAACATCAAAGATATAAAAGGCCCCAACATATTTGCATCCATCTCTATTGATATAAGAGATGCAATACCTAGATTTGGTCTTGCATGTAGAGAACTAGGTCTCCAAAGTATCAACTACCATCATGTTTGATTATAAATACCATAAAATGGGAAATGAAGTAAAATGACTACTAGGTTAATACCACCAACCCAAAAAATTAAGTGGTCTATGACTTAACCATTAAAAACTAGTTGGATGCCATAGGGCTCTTCTAACTCTTTAAGTTGCCTTATTTTGGTAAACTGATGGAGCCAGTGTAGTTCTTCCTCTTTTGCATCTACAAGGACTATATCTACTTCATGGGGCACAACATAAATATGACCCTAGAGAGAATTATCAAAGTCATAGGACTTTAGTGCTTGAGGTTGAGTGTGATTGATGACTTGGCCAACATTGAGGAGATACAAAAGACCATGATAGTGCTTATGTATCAAAAGTAGGGGCATGTGATGCATATCAAGAACCTAAAAGATCTCACCCTCTAATTTGTGGAATGAATCATTTACACTAAGATCAGGGGGATCGATCACTAAAAGGAGGTGGATATGGCCCACCTTTATATTTCTCACCAAGTCTCCAAAGGACTAAAGTAAAATTGGGCCCTGTACTTTATCCAAAAATTATTGAAGATGTAGAGAAGGCCCATTAGATATGAAAGTACAGGTTCCCCTAGGGATTAATCCTCCTTTTAATGGTTTTCAATGAGATCAACATGTCATATGATAGTTTGGGTGCATTGAAGTGGGTGTACCCTCCCACTCATAAATCCCATGCTGAGTGCTATAAGGAATTTATTTGCCTCCAGCTATAACCCCCTCATAAAAGATAAAGATGAGGTATTAGTTTGATGGGATGAAGGTAGCATTCATGAATGAGTGGTACATTCTAAAGGACTTGCCCCTAAGCTATAAATCAAGCACAATTTTCTATAAATTAATATTTCTCCCTTGCACAGATCTGCATGAATCCTTCAAGAGAGCTTTCAACATGGCTTAAGTTTCCCTATGCCTTCTCTATGTGGTACTTCATATATTTCATTAATAAAATACATGATGCATATCTAATAATTTTACAAGTAGAAAGGATTGATGCAGAGCTCCACACTCTCAAAAAACTCTATGTATATCCAAGTAAGAAAGCTTATGTGGAGTTATTAGAGACATACTTAACCAATATATAGGTTAAGTAGACCTTGATCAGGGAGTAACCTCATAGGCTATTTTACATGCTTCACCACTAAAAAAACCTATAGGGTGGAGACCACAAGGAAAGACTCCCCTAAGCATCATAGCCAAAGAAGAAGAAGAAACTAGATGTGGATGCAAGTTTTGGGTAGCAAACCCCATAAAAGAGGCAAAGGATAGTAGAGGTACAACCCTCCAAACTCATTACTTCCCATCCCTCTGCCTCCTCTACCTCCACCTCACCCTTTACTTTCACCACCTCATCCATCTTCATCCCCTTCTGACACTTCTCCATCTCCTCACACTTTTCCATCCCCTTCTCACTCTAAACCTCTACACTCCTCTATTCTTGACCAATCATCCCCTTAGCCTACTCCTCCCATTTCTCCTCCACCTTCTCCACCTCCTCCTCCACCTTATCCACCCTTACCATCATCTCCCCTAAGTACCACTACCATAATATATGCCTCACAACCAAATCTAAGATAAATACCCTAATAAGAGTCCCCTCAAGTGCATATCCATAGTTTGGGATCAGATTTAGAGAAGACTCCCTCCCTAATGCAAGAGAAGGCCATGTCTGATGACTCCCTGCTTGACGCTAAAATAGAATATAATGAGGAGGATGGTATGGAAGATAGTAAAATGGCCACTAGAGACCATTAGGAGGTTGAGCTTGAATAGGACCCCAATAAGGGGAAGGAACTAGCCAAATCAAAATATTCAAAAGATGCAAGAATGACAACCACTATGCACAAACATTACCAATTTAGCATAAAGGATAAATAACTTTATCTTTGGCCATACTTCCATCCCAAGGAAGTGATTCCTGAGACCAATAAGAATTTGTCCTTCCTACTTGACATGTATAATGAGGAGTGTGAGTTTGAAATCCTGTTGGATAGCCTCTCCTTGGGTTCAGATGCTTCAACGCTGCCAAAATCAATGAGGGTTGATCCACAAAAGCTCACCCCATTGATAGTTAGTGTTGCATTTTTGAAACTTGGCATGAAAATAACATGACAAAACATTTTGTCAAATTTTTATGGGTGCATGGAGAGGAATCATGCCAAGGTAGTGGACATGAATAATAAAGTGCTTGCAGAGAAGCAAGCACTCACCAAGGAAGTGGTCTCTATGAAACAAAAGATCCAAGAGGCCATAAAAGCAAAATTAAGGGTTTTAACCCTTTGTAAAATAATTTTGAAGGATGATTTAGCACTTAAAGATGGCATACCTCTATATGGGGACACCATTGGAAAGTTAGAGACCCTGGTTGAACTACTGCTCAAGAAATGCGAGTGAACCATGCCAAGAGATGAGGGGAAAGAAATTATTAAACAATTCACCATGGATATTGACATCTACAAGTGTACATTGGGGAGAGTTGGGGAAGTTATCCTCATTTTAGATGGCATTTTTATGTGCTTAATGCACCATAATAAATTCTTGGAGGCTCAGCTCCAAGATAAAGAGGTCCTAAGGCAGTAATTAGTTGATGTTGCACTCTTAATAAAAGATTGTGTTGAGCATGCAAAAACATTTAAAGATGTATAAATTCTGGAGGATGCTATTAATAACCATCATCAGTAGATAAACACAAATTTTTCCACCCTCTAAAGATAGTTTGATAAGGAGGTCTCTGCACTAAAAGATGTCCAAAAGGATGCTAGCATAGCTCTAAATGAACAAGTGATAAAGATCGATACTCTAACCCAACCCAAGGAGTTGAAAGAATCAAAAGAGGCCATTGAAGGAATATATGTGAAGGTCCTTGACACATTTTCATATTGGGATGGTCTATAAAAGTAATTCAAATAGAAGGGGCCCAAATTCTTCGAAGATTCTAGCACAACTTAGTTTAGGATGGACTAAGGGCATAGTGTGGGGTGATGTTGGCCCTAGAATTTTGAATAAGTATTATCCTATTTTGGCATGGAACCAACACAATGCAGAAGGACCATGACATAAGAAGACCATGGTGCATAACTATCAAGTGTGAAAGCACCATGATGCAAAACTTATTAGGTGTAAGAGGATAATGATGCAAGAGGATAATAGTGTAAAAGGGAATAGCATGAGATGACCCAGTCAAAGGAAAACAAGTCATGGAGAACCTGAGAACATTGGACTCAAAACAAAAGTAGAAGACTAGGAGAGTGCATGGGAAGCAAGAATAGTTAGAAGAATGATTCATATATGACACTTTAACCTTGTTGATAAGAGGTTTTGTACTAGCCCATAAATAACAGAACACATGGCCACCGATATATATCATAGAGAGAGGATCTAGGGGTATAAGGACCTAGGTCCTCAAGAAGAACTTATTATAAAGCACCATCAACATCAATCTATTGAGAGTCTATATTCCATTCACTTAAATTCATTAATTATTGTAACACTTGGTCTGGGCAAAATAAGTATAAATACCCTTGTTAAAATCTTTTGTGATGATGATCTTTTAGAGAATAAATAATGAAGCTTTGCCTTGTGATTCATTAAACATATAGTGGGAGATATCAGGTTTTATCAAATTATGTTTTAAATGATGAATTACACTAAGTTATAGAAATGGATATTATTTATTTCATCATCTTTTTATTGGTATGTTTTTCTTTTCTGAGTCACTAATGTTAGATAATGATGGTGATCCTTGTAATAGTAATAGTTGCATCCGAGACTAGAAGGATAATAGTAGTATATTTGTGTTATTAAATAATCCTTATTTAAAACTACATAAATAAAGATGAACAAACATATATTATTGTGTTATAAAACCTTTGAGAACTGATCTTTCACTAAGCACTTTGGGTGAGTGTGTGAGACCTAACTCTCATGTGATAAGGATAATGCACTAGCTTGTTAAGATAGACTTCAGTGCCAAAGTTGGAATTAACTAAAATATGTTAGGACCCCACAGAAGCACCATTGATTACCATGCACAAGCAACTTAAGATGCGGAATTAACCAGAAGTAACAAGTAAATAGAATTTAGAAATAACACAGAATATGAGAGACAATACACAACTTGTATTAATACTCATCCAGAAAAGAATACAATAAAGAAGATGCCACTTCTTCTTCACACCTCTCAGAGGCTTCCCACACCTCAACTGTATAGTAATTCTTTCCTCAAAGCTCTCTCTCTTACGGTCCCAACACACAACTCAAACACAGAGTTGGTGTTCACCTCCAATCAGTCAGTATCCACTACTGCCAGTACACAATTGCTCCATGCACTCCACAAGTACTCAATATACTCCAAGTAGATCTCCCTTGAACTTGCAACAACCTGCAACTCAAATGATCTTACTTATGGAAGGAACTACCTTGCCTTCCTCTTTCCTCTCCAACTGAGTACACACCGTACTCCAAGTAAATCCTCCCTGATCCTGCTCCCTATTGTGTTGTTGTCACCTTGATCTTGCTGCCACTTGCAAATAAACCTAGTTCTGCACACCTGCAAACCTAAACCATGCACACACATACACCTATAGATCAATGATCTTACTTACCCATGTAGATCTCCAAACGTAGCCATGCACACCTGCTGACCAAGATCATACATACATGAATAACCCTTCTGATTCTCCAAACCAGCACCCACACTTGGCACTGTGGCACTAGGAGGAACACACCATGCTCTCTTCACTCTGAAAGAGCTTATTTTTCTCTCTTACTCTCTAGCACAAATTACAATACAGCCCATGAGTCTATTAAATAGATCTCATGCAAACAATAATTAGACACCTAATTACAATAATTAGATCTACAGCTTCAAGTCTAAAATTGGCCTTTAACATGCAAACAACTAGTTCGTTAACTAACTATCCATGAACTAGCAGTTCTAGAACCACACAGGTGACCGACGTCGGTCCTTGTCTACCTGGAGGTGACTGATGTCGACTGATATCTTATTGATGTAGGTTGCTCTTCTCACTGTATATGACCGACATCGACTGATCAGACCGACGTCAGTTGCTCTACAACTTAGCAACCTCTCAGCAACCTCCTCCATGTCTGCAATAGTGAAGCTTTTAGCTCCACAACCTAACAATCTCCCACTTGGAGATAAATAGCTACACTGTACCTGTACCTGTACCCCATCTAATCTATTTCTTGGCTTGTATCCCTCTTCAATATCAATCCTAAAGACCACCCACCACACAACCTGTGATGCACCTCCTGTCATCCAAGTAACCTACCGCATCCACATCTACACACCCATGTAGAAAAGAACTTGACCCTGCATAGCATGTTGACCTGCTGCTAGTCCCTCTCAGATACCTGAGAATCCACTGAACTGCCCTCCAGTGCTTCTTTCCTAGATCGGCTACAAACTTTCTGATAACACCCACTGCTTGGGCAAACTCAGGTCTATACCAGACCTCATGTGATTTTAGACACTGAACTGTCTAGCCCTTGGTGTGCTCTGGTTCTGCATCCTACATATTAAACCTTGCTAACACCTGATTTACATCATCTCCCACTAGAGACAAAATCAACCTGTGATCTTCCATGTCTCTCATGCCAAAGAATTTTACTGCTCCCAAATTCTTCATGGCAAACCACTGAACTAACATTACCCTTAGCTCAGCAAAACCCTGATGTATAAACTTGCTAGCTAGCATACCATCCACATATAGTAACAGGATAATGTCATGACCATCATCCACCTAGTAAGACAAACACAATGGTTACAATGACACTGACTAAAGCCCTACTTTGTCATCCGCCTGTCAAAACCTGTACCACTATCCTGTAGCGTCCTCAAGACCATATGACCTGGCCTTTTGTCTCATGTATCCATTCTCTCTATTCTTTAACCAAGGTATCCATTCATCTTAGTGCTTTCATACCAGCTGGCAACCCTACCAAATCTCTCGTTTAGTCTTGCATCCTGTTCATGCCATGCTCCCACTGTTTCCTGGATCCTTCCTGCTCTGCAGTCAGCAACTAGTATAAAGAAGAGGAACAATGAATTTGAGGCTTACTTACACTTTTAGTCCTCCCCATGGGCATTTGAGACTCCTTGACAGCTTGTTGTCTACCCAAAATCTATCTCAGTGACCGACCTCGATCACCACACAGTCTGCATTCAACCGACATCAATTCCATGCGACTGTCTAGGTCGTCAATGTTGGTTATCCCACTGACGTCGGTCTCCTCCTGCCTGACACCACTGACTTCTCTAGTCTGCACATGACCAATGTCGATACCTATCTGTTCAACATCAGTTACCCTTGACCGATGCCGGTACCTATGTATGCCTGTGAGTGATGAATTTTTACCCACAAGCTCTCCATGGATCAAAACCCTGTCCAAACCACCTTACTCAGAGATGTCTAGCCTTCTCCACTAATCTCTATCTGTCATCTCCTCCAAGAACACCAAGGCTTTCCAGTTCTTAAGTTTGTCAAACACATCTAACTTCCTCTTAAGAACATGCATCTCCTTCTTGCTCATGTGACCAAGCCTACAAAGCCATGTCCTTGCAACAGAAGAAGAATCAGTAATATAAGTAGATAGATAAAAGATACCTACTTTCTTACCACCAGCTAATTCAAGTGCATCTGCTATGAGAGTTACTGTGCATCTCTCATCACCCAACTTTCCTAAAGAAATTAGCCGCATCTCCAAGACTGGGACCTGCACGACCTCCTTCAACACCCATGTGTTGGCCACATGCAATTTCAGCCACACTTCCCCTTTGCCAACAATATGACAAGGCTCACCAACCCCTCTACTTGGGGCTGCATGGAAAGAGGCAACAAAATCTATTAACCAAGATTCAACTTTATCCAAGAAACATCCCAGAGCATCCTGTACAACAACACCTGCAACATCTGCTTCTTCAGTTTCTTCATGCTGATCTTCTGCCAACTAACAATATTTCTTTACCTTATCTTTCTTACCATAACACCGTAATTGACCATTCGTGTTATTTAGTTCCTCCATTCTTAGCTTACTTTCTTCTATTGTTGTTATACTCCCACTCAATCAGAAACCCCTGAGAGTGACCTATAATCAAACATAAAACTTGCTCCCTGCAACCTTAGCTCTGATACCAACTGTTAGGAACCCCATGGAAGCACCATTGATTACCATGCACAAGCAACTTAAGATGCAGAATTAACCAAAAGTAACAAGTAACTAGAATTCAGAAATAACACAGAATATGAGAGACAATACACCTCAACTGTACAGTAATTCTTTCCTCAAAGCTCTCTCTCTTAAGGTCCCAACACACAACTCAAACACAGAGTTGTTCACCTCCAACCAGTCAGTATCCATTACTGCCAGTACACAAGTGCTCCACGCACTCCACAAATACTCAACACACTCCAAGTAGATCTCCCCTGAACTTGTAACAACCTGCAACTCAAATGATCTTACTTATGAAAGGAACTACCTTGCCTTCCTCTTTGCTCTCCAACTGAGTACACACCGTACTCTAAGTAGATCCTGCCTGATCTTGCTCCCTGTTGTGTTGTTGTCACCTTGATCTTACTACCACCTGAAAATCAACCTGGTTCTACACACCTGCAAACCTAGACCATGCACACACATACACCTACAGATCAATGATCTTACTTACCCATGTAGATCTCCAAATGTAGCCATGCACACCTGCTGACCAAGATCATACATACATGAAGAACCCTTTTGATTCTCTAAACCAACACCCACACTTGGCACTGTGGCACTAGGAGGAACACACCATGCTCTCTTCACTCTGAAGGAGCTTATTTTGCTCTCTTACTCTCTAGCACAAATTACAATACAGCCCATGAGTCTATTATATAGATCTCATGCAAACAATAATTAGACACCTAATTACAATAATTAGATCCACAACTTCAAGTTTAAAATTGGCCTTTGACATGCAAACAACTGGTTCGTTAACTAACTGTCTGTGAACTAGCAGTTATGGAACCGCATAGGCGATCGACGTCAGTCCCTGTCTACCTAGAGGTGACTGATGCTGGCAGATATTTGACTGACGTTGGTTGCTCTTCTCACTATATATGACCAATGTCGGCTGATCAGACCGACGTCGGTTGCTCTGCAACTCAGCAACCTCCTCCATGTTTGCAACAGTGAAGCTTTTAGCTCCACAACCTAACAAAATAGCCTAACAAGGTCATCATGAAAAAATGTATAAATGTCCATATGATGAATGCCCCAATGATATCTATGGTCATAACATTTGTGTGAGTCTGATAGATTTCTTTTTGGAAACTAGTGAAAAGGTCTTGGTGTAGTCATTTCCAAGCACCTGTGAAAAACCTTTTGTGACCAACCTTACCTTAAACTTGTCATAAAATCCATTCTATACATATTTAGTCTTATATATCCATATACATTAAACTATATTCCTTCCCTTAGGAAGGTGTGTCAAGTCCCAAGTGTGATTTATGATCAAGGAGTTATGCTCCTCAGGCATAATGGTATCCCTCTCAGAAATGTTAGATGCCTCCCAAAAATTTTGTGGATCAAAAGCAGAGGCATAAAAATCATATGTCCTACTATAAAACTTCAACATGACCACCTATCATCTAAAGGATCCCAAACCCATGTACCTACATTGTGTAGTGTTTGTCTAGCCCAAAAAAGACCACAAGTAGGTGAATTAGGTGGTGAATCCTCATCTTCTAAAGTGTAGATATATGTGGATGAATATGGATCTCCATCACTACTTTCACTATCTAAATTGGAAAAATATTCCTCAACCTCAATAATTTTCTCAAGATGATCTAAATCATCAGAATGACCATCAAATCCAAGAGAGTCCAATGAAGTGGGAGAAGTGTCAAGTGTAGAGTCTAAAGAAATCTCTTTAAAGTGAACACTTCTCTTAACGAATAACTCATGTGTGGTCATATGAATAAGTCAATATCCATTAAAACCATCTATTTAACCTATGAATATGGAATGCTTACTTTGAGGTTCCATAAAAATGCATTTCTTATTAGGTATGTGTGCCATAGTTGGATATACAAAGACCCTAAAATACTCAATTGTGGGTTTCCAATTATTTCAAGCTTCAAAAGGAGTTATTCATTTCAAAACTTTATGTGGAACCTAGTTATGAATGTATAAAGCATATTTTATCACCTATGCCCAATACTGAGGTGTCAATGATTTAGAGTTAATCATGCAGTTAGTCATTTCTTTCAAAGATTGGTTATTGTGTCATTCTGATGAAGATTGTATAAAACTCTATGCTAAAAATCAATCCCATATACTATGTAAGAATCATCAAACCTATTGTTGACATACTCATCATAATTATTTGTCCTCAAAATATTGATGTATTTCTCTAATTATTTTTCCACAAGGGTCTTGAAGTCTCAAAAATTATCTAAAACTTCAAAATTCTAAGGGAAGAAAAAGGGCAAGCTTGGGCATGTATGAGTTGTTAATGGTTTACATGAAACATTTTTTGACATGTAGCAATTGGAGGAGCCTATATAAGTGAAATCCAAAAATTTGAGGTAATATTGGAGCCTTGGTAAAAAATCTATCAGTTTTTAGATTAAGAGAATGAGAGAGAGAGCAAAGGAATAATTGTTTATAGTCTTGAGTTCAAGGAAGTCTCATAAAATCTATTACTATAGAGAGAATGGTTCAATTTTTTAACTTGAGATAAAACATAATCTGTAGCTTATGCCTTGGAAGAAAACATTGCATCATGGTGTTGAGATCAGTATACTAATTATAATATTTGTGTTATAGAACCAATCTATGTGTGTGAATCTATGTTTACTTAGTTGGTGTGTTATGGATCTCCTCTACTAGAAACCATGAACTTGTGCCTACATCAAAATAGGATGCTCTAGGGCATGATTCACATTTAGGATAACATGGAATACAACCAAATGTAGAGTGAAACAAAAAAATATGAAGTATGGGGTCAATGGTCCCACCAACCCTACCTAGGGAAAGATCAGTTGGAACAATGATCCTAACCTAGGAGAAACTTTAGCATGTAATTTTAGTAGCAACATATGAATGTGTGAAAATAATCTTATGGTTGAGAACCAATAAATTTAAAATACCAGATGAATTTGGAATAATTGTGATTAAATGAAAGGTAATGTGGAATAGGATAAGTCCTAGAAACAATCAATTATGCACAAGTGTGGAAGGATTTACACTATTGAAAAGGGTCTTGTAAAAAAATTAAGTGTCTACAGAGCATCATCGACCCAAAAACTTATGGAATGTGATCATTACATTGCATGGAGTTCTACCAAATGTAACACTACCAAATTAATCTTTGGAAGTTCCCATGATTTGAACTATCATTATTCATAATGTTTCCTAAGGTTTAAATAGTGGGCACTTCCACGTGCTCCTTTTCACCCATCTTCCATGCCTCTCCATCTCTTCCACACAATGTTTTTATGTATTCCTCCATTCATGATGGTAATTTACCTTAAAAGTCATAAATCTTAAATGAAATTCTTAATAATTGTACTATCATTGCTTGGGGAAAAAAATGATAAACACACATTTTCCATGATGCCACACTCATGATATTCAAAAACAATTTAAGGGATGTCCACACTCCAGAATATGAATATTTTAAGATATAAACAAATTGGTTTTTTAAAGAGGCCTTTGAAAATTTTAATCAAATGTAATGAATAAAAATACCAATGAGTATATTTATAGAATAAATCCAAATTGCTCATGCACCCTCTAATATTCTCATAAGGCATTGAAATTATTTCACCAAATGTAATAAATAACGAGCATACTCTAAGCATATGCCAAAATAAGTCAAAATAAGTGATTTGGAATATGGTGTGGACATCCAACATACTAGATGGAATTATTTCATATGTTATTGTACCTTTACCAAAATGTAGATGTTTTTTAATTTTCTTTTTCAAATTTACCTCCTCTTTGAATCTATCGTCCAATATCCAAACCTCATCAATGATTGACACTAATTTTTCAGTTATATTTATCAAGAATAAAAATAATAGTGGGCCTATTATTTTTCCATTATATATATAGTACTTACATTGGAATTTTTAAATGATATTATAATATTTATAATACTTCTTGAAAATTTTATTCATACTTATGAACTAAAAAATCATTCTACCCTATAAAATGACACACACTTGACTCAAAAATTAATCTCAAATCTATCTTAAATCATTAAAAATTATCGTAAATATAAATTTTAAAATAGATTAATTGCTTTTACAAAATCTTAAAGCCATCAAAGTTTTGAGTACTCCCTAACTTGGTAAATAGAGAGCATATTTGAAGAATAAATAAATTAATCTAAGAACTCTGAAACTAGTTAACAAACAAGCAATCTAACTCATCAAGTGTAGGAATAATCCATGTGTGTAAGAATAATAAAAATAAATAAATAAAAGGATAAATAATACCCTACACTAACACCCATTTCAAGTGTATCTTAGGTGGGTAGAATAAATGGGTCCTAGAAATAAGGTCTGATGAGAAACCCATGTATAAAACAACTCTCATGAAGTGGAGAAAAGGAGAAACCTGTAGGAAAAACTCCCCCCCCCCACGAGAGAGAGAGAGAGAGAGAGAGAGAGAGAGAGAGAGAATATACCCATAGAAATGGAGATAGAAGAAGAAGAGGGCTAGAAGGCCCCCCTGAAGATGATGCTAAAGAAGCGCACACCCTAATAAGAGATTGTAAGTGAACATACTTTCTCTCCATGAAGGGTTTGGTGAAGATGTTAGCAATCTGCTTTGACATCTAGAAATATCTTAGATCAATGACATGTCCATCAATAAACTCCCTAATGAAATGCATGTAAATCTCAATTTATGTTTGGTTTGCTGATGCAAGACTAGATTCTTATAAATATAAATGGTACTCTAGTGGTTGTAGTAGATGATTGTAGGTCATCTTAATTAGATACCAAACTCTAAGAGAAACCCCTAAAGTTAAATGGATTATGTGGTAACATTGATATCTCATTTTTATTTATCCTTAGTAGATGACAAAGCAATAGTTTACTTTTTTCTTGACCAACTAATTGGTCTTGAACCAAGATAGAAACTATAGACTAAAATGGAATTACAATGTTAAATATCACCAAACCAATCTGAGTTAGTATATCTAATCAAGTCAAAGTCAATGCTAGCTTTGCAATGAATCCCAAATCTATGTGTGCTTTGAATGTTATGTATAATCCTCTCATCTACTTTCTATTGAATCTCATGGGGTTATTTCATGAATATGGAGACTATGACCACTACATATGATATGTCAGGTCTGGTTTGTGACAAGTAGATAAGGATGCCAATAAGTTATCGATACAAGGTAGCATCGACTAATAGTGAAGAAAAATATACCTCAATATTAACTCTAGATATAAATAGAGTTAGAGTTGTCTTATATCATACTTAGGTTATGCAATGCTGATTCTATAGTCAGACTGATAAATTTAGATCCTAAGAAAGTAATGTAACAAACCCAATTTTGTCATGGAAAATATGTCATGAAAAACTTATTTCACCACTACAATAGATGATAAAGATATCCCTATGATTTAAATGTCATCAACATATAGAATCAAATTCAAAATTGAATCATCCTACTACAATTAGTAGACATTCAAATCTGAATGGCATATGTTGAATCCTAATGAAATAAGGAAGGAATCCATCTTGGAATTTCAATCCTGGGGAGCTTTTTGAGGACATAGATGGATTTTCAAAGCTTCACACTAAGGAATAATCCTTGACAAAACCATGTGGTCATTCCACATAAATCTTCTCCTCAAGATCATTGAGGAAAAAGTCATTCTTCATATCTATATGATGAACATCGTAATAATTATCTATAGTGATAACACTTGTGTGAGTTTCATATATTTCATTTTCCCAATTAGTGCAAAGGTCTTGGTGTATTCAATGTTAGGAACCTATGAAAAACTTGTGTGACCAACCACACCTTGAACTTATCAACTAACCCATCCATTGCATACTTAGTTTAATATATCCATCTACATTGAACTATATTCCTTACCTTAGGAAGGTGTGTAAAGTCCCAAGTGTGATTTATGATCAAGGAGGTATACTCCTCATGCATAACAATATCCCACTTAGGAATGTTAGATGCCTCCTAAAAATTTTGTGGATTGAAGATAGAGGCATAGAAAGCATATGGCCTACTCTGAAACTTTAACATGTCTACTTGTAATTTGAAGGATCCAAAACCCATGTACCTGCATTATGTAATGTCTACCTAACCCAAAGAGGACTAGAAGTAGGTGAGCTAGGTGGTGAATCCTCATCTTCTAAAGTGTGGCCAAATGTGGATGAAGATGGATCTACATACTACTATCACTATCTAATCTAGAGAAAGAGTCCTCAACCTTAGGAATATACTCAAACTAATCTAAACTATCAAAATGGCCATCAAATCCAAGTGATTCTAATGAAGTGGGAGAAGTGTCAAGTGTAGATTTAGAAGGACTCTCCTAAAAGTGAACACTTATCTTAATGAACAACTCATGTGTGTTTAGATGAAGAATTTGTTATCCTTTAACACCATCTAGGTAACCTAAGAAGATGGATTTGTTAGAAAACCAAAATCCTACATGTGTAACTACAATAAATTGAGTAAATTAAAAAAATCTATAGTAAAACATAGAATAGGAGAGAAAGCACAAACATAAGATATACATGGAAACCATGCTAAACCAACAAGGGAAAAACTAATAGGTAAAGGTAGCATCCAAGCTTTATATTTCATCAGTAAATCTCTCTTCTATAGAGCTCCTCTCAACAACTCCTTTCCAGTGCTAAAAGCCATAGAATTCAAGTGAGCAAAGATTACAACCGACCTTTCCATGCTCTAACCTCTAAGATTTAACATGAAGATATTACAATCATGACATCCATAGCATCCAAGGGAGGGCCAAGCATCTAACTCAATCTCCATGAGTTAAGCTAATAAGCCTCCAAGATCCATCTCCTGGGATCCATACCATACAACTAGGTAAGCCAAGCATAATAGCCTTTTAGGCTCTAACCTCCAACCATGTAATTTATGCTTACAACCCAATCATCTAGGTGAGTTAGGCTTAAAATCATTTCAAACTCCAACCTCCTATCATGTAAGCACAATCTTGCGAGGATACTCACATGATCCACTAACTATATAACCATTAAAAATGAGAACATAATTCTTTATAGCATTTTACATCATGAGAAAGAGAGAGGAGAGATAAAATGTGGTGCCAAATTCCACATGGGCTCAATACTAACCACTAGATACTCACATGCACCCATGTGCATAAGTCACAAGGAAATCCATGTAACTTAGAGAAAAATGTGCCATACTTGAGTGGATGAATAATGGCCAAATAGTAAAGATGTTTGTCTCCATGTGTAAGGTTAACAAAGTAGGTCCACTACTTTAGACAAGATCAAGTCACCCCATGTGACTCATATAATTTTACCCCATTTACCCATGTGAGGGCAATCAAAAATAGTGAATCGTCTTATCTCCTTACCATGTGCACAAAAGGGAATCCAATCACATTTTTTACTTCTTCACATATGTGAATCACGGGGCCACCAAATATGGTGCCCGACACCATGACCTTACAATCATACACTCCAAGACAAGCCCATGTGACACATCAAGTACATGACCCATGTCCTCAATTGGAGTGCTCAGACCCACACTTATCACATCAACATGATCACACTTAGAACCCACCATGAACCCCACCACCACATCACCTTACTACCACATCACCTACATGCCACATCATCTACATTACATGTAGACTACTAACCACATCACATCCATGCCACATCATTCCATGCCATGTCACCATGAATAGTGTCCATGAATAGTGACTATGAATAGTAATTGTGAATGCTGACTATAAATAGTGGATTCACACCTAAAAATATCCCACTTGATGTCATATACACAAAAATTTAAAACACCTACATATTTTATCAACTATCTCACACCTAGATACTATCAATGTTGTCATCAATGCCCACTACTACTCCACAACAAGCCCAGTAGAAACTTTCTACACTATTAAAACTTCTCTATCTTGACCAACTTAATTAACATATGCTCTTCCAAATTAAATTAAAGTAACTTCAAGTGACTCCCACTTCACGATAGACCCATCCTTTTTCAGGATTCCACCATGAATCACTCATAACTCCCACTTCTTAGAAGTATTCAGTTTAGTGCACACCATGGCATTATTGAGGCTTCCTACTCCTAAGGAATACAATACATAGGACATTCATCTTCTCCTCCTTGTTCTAAGATACTCTATAAGATAACTCATAAAACCATAAGAAGTGGGATACTTGAATTTCTTGATTTATGTCCATTGTGTATCTCCATCTTTATTTTGCTCCTTCATCTCATCCTAATCACCCAAGCCATCTCACCATTGATCATGTTGGGCCTACAACCAACATGCCAACTATGTTGGTGTTGATCTCTCTAGTAAAACTTTTTAATATTTTCCTCCATTATCCATCTTCTACCAAGAGATAAATACCTACCATGCAAACTTTGTTTTATTTCGTATCTTCATCTCTCCACCTATAGCTCCCACTTTTTCAAATAAGACAAAAACCATGGCCCTAATACCACTTGTTAAGAAACTAAAATCCTACATGTACAAGTAAAATAAATTATGGAAATTAAAACAAGCTACAATAAAACATAAAATAGGAGAGAAAGCAAAAACACAAGATATACATGGAAACCCTACTACACCATCAAGGGAAAAACCATGGGGCAAAGGAAGAATCTAGGCTTCATATTCCATCAAAAAATATCTATTCTACATTTCTCTTCTCAGTAAATTTTTTCTAGTGCTTACATTAATAACACTCAACTGAGCAAAGCTTACAACCAAGATTTTCATTCCCTAACCTCCAAACCACAACATGCAACTCTTATAATGCTAATTTCCATACAATCTAAAGGAGCCCCTAGCATCTATCTCTATCTTCATGAGCTAAGTTAACAAGCCTCCAAGATCCATCTCCAAGGATCCATACCATGTAGCTATGTGAGCCAAGCATGACAACCTTTTAGGCTTTAACCTCCAACCCTATATTTAATGCTTATAACCCAAGCATCTAAGTGAGTATGGTTTATAAGACTTTCAAACTCCAATCTCCTATCATGAAATCACAAGATTTAAAGGATCCTCATATGATCCACTAATTGGATAACCATTACAAAGGAGCACATAATGCTTTATAAAATTTTACAACATGAAAAAGAGAAAGGAGAGATAAAATATGGTGCCACATTCCACATGGGCTCAATAGTAACCACTGGACCCTCACATGCACCCATGTGCATAAGTCACAAGGAAACCCATGTGCCTGGGATAAATATGTACCATACTTGAGTGGATGAATAGTGACCAAATAGTAAAGATGTTTGTCTTTATGTGCAAGGTCAATAAAGTAGGTACACTAGTTTAGATAAGATTAAGTCACCTCATGTGACTCATAGAATTACACCCCATTCACCTATGTGAGGGAAATCAATAATAGTGAATAATATTATCTCATTACCATGTGCAAAAAAAGGAATCCAATCACCTTTTTGACTTCTTCACACATGTGAATCATGGGCGCACCAAACATGCCACCCCACACCATGACTTTACAATCATACACTCCAATATAAGCCCATGTGACACACTAAGGATAAGACCCATGTCCTCAAGTACAGTGCTACACCCCACACTTGTCACATCAACATGATCACACTTGGGACCTATCACCACATCACCTACATGCCATGTCAAAAAGAATAGTGTCTTTGAATAGTGACTAGTGAATAGTGGTTTCACACCTAATAGGCTTACTTTGAGGTTCCATAGCATTAAATATCTTCTTAGGTATGCATACCATAGCTGGATATATGAAGACCATAAAATACTCAACTATGGGTTCTTGATTATTTCAAGCTTCAAAATGAGTTATGTGTTTCAAGGATTTATGTGGAAACTAGTTATGAATGTTTAAAGCATAGTTTACCACCTCTTCCCAATACCGAGGTGTCAATGATTTGGAATGAATTAGGTAGTTAGCCATCTCTTTCAAGAACTATTTCTTGTGTTATACCACACCATTCTACTAAGGATTGTATGAAACTGTGACCTAAAAATCAATCCCATATGTTGTGTAAAACTGCTTAAACCTGTTGTTGACATACTCATCACCACTATCTATCCAAAAAATCTTGATGAATGTCTCTAATTATTTTTCCAAAAGAGCCCTAAAGTCTCAAAAATTATTAAAAACTTCAAAATTCTAGTGGAAGAAAAAGGGGAGCCTTGGGCATGTGTCAGTTGTTGATGGTTTTAATGAGACATTTTTTGACATGTAGAACTTGGAGATTCCTATATAAGGAAGTGAAAGCCAAAAATTTGAGCTAATATTATATCTTTCAGGAAAAAAATATATTGGATTTTAGATTAAGAAAGAGAGAGAGAGAGAGAGAGAGAGAGAGAGCATATTAATAATTTTTTATAGTCTTGAGTGTAAGGAAGTCTAATAGAATCCATTACTAGAGAGAATAATTCCATGTTTCAAGTTGAGCCCAATCATAATATGTAAGTTAATCCTTGGAATAAAACATTGTAATATGTTATTGATATTAGTATAATAATTATAATATGTGTGTTATAGACATGAGTTATGTGTGTGAATTTTTGTTTACTTAGTTGTTGTGTTAGGTTTCTCCTCAATTCAAAATCATGACCCTATGACTACATCAAAACATGATTCTCTGGGACATGATTCACACTGAGGGGAACATAGAGTACAACCAAATGTAGAGGGACCCAAAAAAATATGAATAATGGGGTCAATGGGCCCACTGAACCTAACCAAGGAAAGATCAGTAAGAACAATGATCTTGACAGGGGATAAATTTTAACATGTAATTTGAGTACCAACATAAGAATGTGAGAAAATAAGATTGGGGCTGACAACAAACAAATTTAAAATATTAGATGAATTTGAAAGAATTATTATTAAATTAAGGGTATTATGGAGTAGGATAAGTCTTAGAAATTATAGACAAGTGTGTAAAGATTTACACTATGGAAAAGGGTCTTATAAAAAAATTAGGTGTCTACAAAGCATCATTGATTCAAAAACTTATGGAATGTGATCATTACATTGCTTGTAGTCCCACCAAATGTACCACTACCTAATTCACCTTTTTAAGTTCCCATGATTCAAACTGTCATTATTCATAATCTTTTTTAAGGTTCAAATAGTGGGAACTTCCACATGTGCTCCTTTTCACCCACTTCCATGCCTCTTCATTTCTTTCACATAATGTTTTTATGTATTCCCCCATTCATGCTAGTAATTCACTTTACAAGTCATATAAATATTAAATGCAAGTCTTAATACTTATCCAACCATTGCTTGGCAAAAAAATGATAAACAAACATTTTTCATGATGCCACACTCATGATATTCAAAAAAATTATAAGGGATGTCCACACTCTGGACTATAAATATTTCTAGATATAAACAAATTGGTTTGTTAAAGAGGCCTTTGAAAATTTTAATCAAATGCAATTAATGCAAAAAACAAAGAGTATACTCATAGGATAAATCCAAATTTTACATGCATCCTCTAAAATTTTCATGAGGCATTGAAATTATTTCACCAAATGCAACAAACAAGAGATTTGGAATATGCCAAAATAAGAGATTTGGAATATGGTGTGGACATCCAACATACTAGAAGGAATTATTTCAAACATTATATTTACAAGTTCCTATTGTCTCGTACCTTTGCCACAATGTAGTTTTTTTTAACTTTATCTTTCAAATTTACCCCCTCTTTGAATCTATCATCCAATATCCAAACTGTATTAGTGATTGTCATTAATTTTTGAATTATATTTATCAAGAATAAAAATAACAGTGGGCCTATTATATTTCCCACTCATATTCTATTCAAGACATAGAAAGTTGTACAAGCATCATAAATTTATGATACACTTATATCATTATATATATATATATATATATATGAAATATTTACATGATATTATAATATTTATAATACTCCTTGAAAATTTTATTCATACTTGTGATTTAAAAAATCATCCCATCATACACTTGACATACAAATTCATCTCAAATCTAACTTAAATCATAAAAAAATAATCGTAAATATAAATTTTAAAATAGATTAATTACTTTTACAAAATCCTAGATCTATCAAAGTGTCCAATGCTCCCTAACTTGGGAAATATAGAACAAAGTTAAGGATAAATAAATGATTACCATTTAGATCAGAATGGGCTCTTTATTCTTATTTAAGAATAAATAAATGATTATCCTTTGTTTTACTTGTCTGAAAGATCAAATAAATAATTTAATTGAATAATAAAGAAAGGACTACCCTTTACTTGGTTGACAGATGAAACAAATAATTTAATTGAAGAATAAAGAAATGATTATCCTTTGCTTTACCTATCTAAAATATTAAATAAATAATTTAATTGAATAATAAATAAAGGACTACCCTTTACTTTACTTGAATGATAGATGAAACAATTAATTTAATTGAAGAATAAAGAAATGCTTTAATTGGTTTTGCTATTTCATTTTCATTATGTTGAGCCTCCTAATGAAAAGAATAATTTATCTGAGTTCAATAAAAGTATTTAACAACAAATCAAACAATGGCAACACATTCATTGGATAAGAGTCATTCCTAAACAAGGAGCATTGATAAACAATTAACATTCATAAATAAATAGCATTGAAAAACAAGGGAAAATGAAAACCATATGTAAATGTATGAATAAAGAGATAACAAACCTTAAAATATGCATTGACATGTTATCCTAAAATCATATAATGTAGCTTATAAATGCATATGGACCATTTAACAACTTCTTTGCCTACTAATGAAAAAAAAATGTGTGCATGCAATACTTAGCATCAATTGATATTTTTAGACATTATTATCTTAACCACATATAATAAAAGATACCAACATCACTTGTAATATTTAATTATCATGAAAAATACTTTCAGCACATAAAAAAAAATCATTAATTTACAATATAGATTATAACTGCACATGATAATTACTCTCTACCAAGATAGATCCCTCATTTCATTGCTTCTACATACAATATTTTGATGCTTCCAACTCCCCATGAAATACCACAATATCATACACAAAACACATATAAGGGAAATACTATAAATAAATAAAAATAGTTTCCATAAACTAGCATGTATACTCTCATGAGCCCCCTTAAACTCTAAAATAGAGTTGCATGTTTGACATCTTACAGTATCTAATCTGGAATCACTAAAAACATGTCATGGTTTTATTACAAATGATAATGTATGTTGTTCATAATTTGTATTCAACTCTAACTTGGAAAGTGGCAAAAGAGGATCATTAACAGTGTCTTGTAAATTCATAAGTGGCCAAACCACGCTATTAACACTAGATAAAGCACCACCACTGCTTGGTCTACCCCATCTCTCCATTAATTTCACATCCCTAACATCATGCACACATTTGATCTTCACATCAATAAATTGTTTCACAAGTAACACTATATGTATATGAAGTGTGGTCAACTTCTCATCTCTTACACAAATATTATAAGAAATTTGGTTACACATTATTTTATAATTTATTTCAACAACCACATTCTCTACATGTTGATCAAAAAGAGTCATAAGACCATGAAGGAGAGCTATATAGTATGAACCATTCAATTTTCTACCATTAGTAATTAGAGCAAAACTAAAGGTTATCATTTCCTTGCTCATATAATAAATAATATACGCATATTTGAAACATGCAATGGTTATATCATATCTGAATTATATGTGCAATACATATATCTTGTCCATAATCCTATGCAAAAAATAAAAACATTTAATAAGCAAAAACATCGTATATAATCATCTCATGTTAATGAAAATAATTTGGCACACCTTAACCTCAACACTTTGACAGGGTGATCCTTAGAGAGTGCGAGCAAATAAAAAAATGACAATGTGCATCTTTACCATACATTGCATTAACAGATTACATATAATGTTACCAATCAATACTTTCAAATTCCAAATAATACTAGGGTATTGAATAATTATCTCCTTAAATTCTTATCTTTACTATAATTCCAAAATTAAATAAACAAATTGAGTGATATGAACCCAATAGGGTGTACCATGAAACACCTTACATCTCATGCATCTTACATATCATATCTAACCCATATTCACACAAAACTCCAACTCTACCCCCAAAACATTAATTCCTTCAAGAAGTAAATAATACAATCAATGGTTTTTCATGATCCTTCTATTATTAGCTTGATAGAGTTATCAACAAAAATGAACACAATAAGTGTTTTTCAAGATTACAAAAGACACTTATACTAAGTACTAAGTTAAGAGAAACATAACATTGAGAGAAACATAGTATTAAGTTATCCACCACTTGTGCCCTCTTTCCATTATCAATAACAAATTAAACATTAGAAACATTTATTCATATAACCATTTAAGGGAATAGTTATAACCACCCTCAGCATGTGCTCAGTCACAAAAGATATATGTGTATTTAAGCACAAAATAGAGTAAGATCTCAAAATCATTCCCAAATATGCATACCATCAAGTTCAAGAAGTCAACAATATAGTCAATGGTTTTCCATGATCCTTCTATTATTAAATTTATTGAGTTATCAAAAAAATGAACATGATAAGTATTTTAAAAGCTCACAAGAAAAAAATATGCATGCCCATCCTTCACATTAGCATAATGATCACTGAACAACTAAGGAGTATTATGTTGACTACATTTTTGACTACTTTAAGGAATTAATGATTAGTTAGGTCATAATTGTTTTATGTTTACTATATTGTTGATTTATTAAAGGAATTGATGATTAGTTAGGGCATAATCATTGATTCAACACATAATTTATTGAATAGTTTATGTAATTAGTATATGCTACATATAATTCATTGAATGCATAATTCATTCAATTCTAATTACTACTTCAAATATAACTCACACTCATATACTATGCCTCCTATAATAGGGCATTACTACATACATAATTATAATAGGACATTATACTAGTACAATCAAGTATAAAATCAATAGGGCATTATTAAGTATTAGAATAGGGTATTAGTACAAAGGGAATTATACTAGTTTAATCAAGTATAAAATTAGTTGAGTGTTTTAATAAATTTTTCATTAAATTATAAAAAACATGCTTCATAATTTGAATGTGCATACACAGTTAGTGAGTAGACCAGGGGACGAAATTCTAAACATTCAAATTAATTTAGAGTATAAAGCTAGAATACAAAGGTATAGAGTTGAAATTCTTATATATGTATCATATTCAACAATGATTATGTATTTAATTCTTATGTGCTCACTAAATTATATGTATCACATCCTAATTACACAAACTATTCAATAAACTATGTGTTAATGAATGATTATACTCTACCAAATCTTTGATTCCTTCAAGCAGTCAACAATATAGTCAACATAAAACAAACCCAAATGTATTATGCAAACTAAAATATAATTACCTTATAATATTTTAAAGTGATATTATGCTCAAGGGTTGGATATTTAA
Source organism: Torreya grandis (assembly GCA_037957365.1). NCBI lineage: Eukaryota > Viridiplantae > Streptophyta > Pinopsida > Cupressales > Taxaceae > Torreya > Torreya grandis. The sequence continues at coordinate 6,886,974 of JARHVA010000183.1, forward strand.
CAATTTAGACAATATAATTCATTGTAGCTAACCACCATATATAGTAAAACCCTTCCCCATGGATGCTCCTATGGTATGCACTTTTAGAATCGAGTAATGGAAAATGAGATCCTACATAGGTATAAAAGGAATAATGTAATGTAAAATGAGAATTATTAGTCTTCAAAAAGGGGGAAGGCATGTTATTAACAAGTTATCCTTTAATGATATTAACATTTAATTTTCAACTAGTATTTGGATTAATTCTTATCATTTTCTTTAATTGTTATCGTTTACTTTAACTTTTTTTTTGCCTTACCCATTATTGTTTACTGTAACATGTTTTTAACAGATGTTATCCCAACTATGAACATTTAAAATTAACCAATTTGGTGTCCCTCCCTAATACATCAATCGTAAATGTGAACATGCTAGCTAGTTAAGATGCTTTGAATATTTTAGTAGGGTGAAAACACCAAATGTACTTCTCTCTGTTGGAACCATAGCTATTATGTCTTAATTAGACTATGTAATTTTAGATGGGAAGGTCTTCAATGAAAATATATTTTACAAGGATTTATAAAAGTGTATAAAATTAAGGCAATACATGTGAGACATTTATAAATGAGATATTCAAGTTGTGAGTTACATCTCATGTTTTCCTGGAAGAATGATTGGAAAGATTGTGAAAATTTTACATCAAACCTATTTTACATCAAAATAATTATTATTATAATGTGGGATTTACTTTTTTGCTTCATTATGTTTGGATCATCATTTTTTGGAGATGCTTAACATTATATTTTCATCTTTTGAGTGATATACTCACTAGCCTGAGCTTAACCAACATGTGAAAATTGATTTGAATGCTTAATCGGCATGTGAAAAATATTTTAATGTCTAACTCATTAATAAGTGATTGATTACCACAAATACACCACAAAGGAATCATCATTCCTACATTAATTTTTCTTTGTAATAATGGCACATTTAAAATGGAATCAAATTCCAAGTCCCTAGTATGTTTGTGTGGAGAAATAAATTATGTTTGATCATTATACATTTGTTTCTACATTTTTTCTCATTTTTCTCATAGATTATATGAGATGATAAGTTTAATTATGGGTAGAATATAATGTAAAAATGATATTATGTTATGGTGTATGATATTTATGATTTTTGTCCAATCAAACTATGTAATCAAACACATTTACCATGCATGACTTGAGTGTAAAGACATGGTCCTAATCCATTGTTATCTCACATTTACATTCTAAATTACTAGTTTGATCCTTCCATTTTTTTATTACACACTTACAAGAAGCTCACTCTCTATTTAAAACCAACATACTATCTTACACAGACATGCTTAAATCATTAGTTTGGTCCACTTGTATGCATGTTAGTAATGTCAGGTTTAGTCAATATCACCAATTCATATTGACATGATTTTGTTGGTACCAATCCATTCCCAGCAACATATAATTTTAAAATTAAAACCTTTTAGGGTTGACCCATATGCCTAGCATGTCAATGGCATGAGAAATTACATAATTGGACTCATATATACAAAAATTTAGCCCTCACATAAAATAAAACTTGGCACTTATCAAGGATTATGCCAAGATATTTGGATCAAGTAGATGCACCAATTCAAGGAAAGCATGAGTCAAGCAAGTACATAATATAATTATATGTTAAAATTAAATAAATGAGAATATTGTAAAGCTAGAATAAATCCATCCAACAAAATAGAATAACTCAATAGTAGAGATGTACAAATAGGAGAGTGAATATGTAACTCTTCCATGAAAAGTGGTCAAAAACTCAAGAATGGAATGTAACTCCTATACCAGAAATAGCCAATCAAATAGCCTAGAGTAGGCATATAACTCCCATACCTAAAATATATAGTAAAAGATTAACATCTACTAACTAATAATGGTGGTCAAGAGTAAGTCCCTATGAATAAGTACACATAATCAATCTAACTCCTCAAGATTAAGAATAATCCATGTGTGTAGGAATAATCCAAATAAGTAAATAAAAGGATAAATAATACCCTACACTAACACCCCCCTTAAATTTAGCTTAGGTGGGTAAAATAAATGGGTTCCAGAGACAAGGTCTAATAAGGAACCCATGTAAAAGGAAATTATCATGAAGTGGAGAAAAAGATAAAACCCATAGGAAAAACCCCCCTAAAAAATACAAAAAGAATAAAATCATTCGAAGGCCCCCTGAAGGTGATATTAAATAAGCCCTCACCCTAAGAAGAGATCTAAAGTGAATATAATATTTATTCATGATTTTTTTGGTTAAGATATTAGTAATTTGTTTTATCATATGTAAATATCTTAGATCAATGACCTATCCTAAATAAGTTCCCTGATAAAATGCATGTGAATCTCAATATGTTTGATCTATTGATGCTAGACCATATTCTTATAAATCAAAATGGTACCCTAGTTGTCATAGTAGATGATTGTGTTGGAAACATAATTACTAAGAGTGGGGGTGATTCATTCATTTAAAACTTTATTTCATATGTACTTTAACATTCCTTGAACCATAAAATAAATACAAAGATATAATAATGCATAAAGAGTCATTCACATGTGCATAACACAAGAAAACACACATATTAGTGGGAAACCCTCAAGTGGAAGAAAACTCACTAATCCCTAAAAATTGACTACAGTCATATAAGTCAAAATATCATAATTTAGTGAAACACCAACTCCAGGTGGAGCACCAACCCCAACTAGCTAAGCACCAACCCAGCTAAGCTTTAGAAGGCACCAACTTGCAAGGAGGCACCAACCCCCTAAATAACTTAGTGCCAACTAAACTACCTAAAAAAATTTATCATCTTCATAACATCTTTTTTCTCATACAATATATGATGATCACCTTCTTCATCTCATCTCTCTTCTACCCCTCTCAAACTATCTTCTAGGCTTGTTTACTCAATTAGGTCTCTTCAAGATAGATTAGATCATATGACCTTGATATTCATCTATAGTACCCATGTTATATCTTCATTATAGTTTATATACACCCTTATGATTGTCTAAAATACCTCATTCAACTCTTTAAAGTGATATATCCTTTGATTCCACTTACTCATTCTCTAATAGATCAATTAGGCATATTAGGCCTTGTTCTCATACTAGGATCTTGATCATACACATCTTGGTTATCCATGTACACTTATCCACTTATATTTTACACAAAATAGGCCTTATGACATGCCAAAAACATGAATTAATTATTATATTAGTATTTCCATAGCTTAAATAGACCAAATCATTATTTAGGCCTTATGGAGACCTAATTCAATTAGGCCTTCATTAGTACACATTACCCTTTGATATACTTGGAACACTTTTAAAATCTACACATGGTAGGAACAATTCATATACCACTCAAATATACCACTATTGATCTCATCTTAGGTTCATGACACTTTTTATCGTCAACCACCACTTGAATCACACTATTAGTATTGTTTACATTAGGCTTTCACACACACAAAAAGGTATGTCATGAACAACTAAAGATAATACATTATTTAAACAAACCAAAATGATAATAAATCATATAAAAAAAACCTCAAAGACCTCAAAAACTTCATAAATATCATTATACCTCATGACACAGGGTAAAAGGACTCAAAAACACTCTTGCAACCTACTCGCTTAGAACTATCAATTTTCCTCGAAGACTAGTCATGGTGACTCAGACCTCCAACACATGTATTGAAATATTAAATGATTTATAATTCATGTATATGATCCTATGATATAATTATACCATTCTTAGGTATAAATATAATATGGTTAAATGACAATATTTGTCTTTTAGACCAATCTCATAACATTATATCTCATTGTCTCATCTAAACTAGATAGGTCAATTTGTGAACAAATTTTTCACATAATAACTAACCTCCAAAACTTATACCAAACATTATCATGTATTAAAATTCCTAAAAACATATCCATGCACTTTTTTCATCACTATTTTATGATAACATATCCCTAATCATCTTCTCACTATTACCTGGGTTTTTCACTATTTGCATAATTAGGAATGTTAGTGATTGATCCGAGCAACAATTCAAGCGACAATTTAGGTGATGGGTGCACTCCAATTGATGACAAAACTTTTGGGAGCCATAAATTTTGGACCGTAGCTCCAATTGACTCACCATTAGAAAGCTAAGAATGAGGAGAATGTGGTGAGATGGCATTGAGCTCCACTCGATGAAGTTTGACCCCCAAAAACCCAATGAAAGTGCCCAAAATTTCAATTTTAGTAGTGCATTCTAAAAATAATAAGTTTCTAAAAATAGTAATTCCTTGAATTTTGTATTGTTTAAATCATGGAAGTTGAACCAATTCATCTCCCTCAAGATTGGTGACCTTCCACATCCTCCCCACACCTTCAAAACATGTATAAATGAAGATGTAACCCAAAATGGAAATCAGACATCTCTTCTCAGAGATAAGCATATGTTTGGGTTTGCAAATTTAATCAATAAAACATCTCTTCTTAGAGATAGCATTATTTGAATTGTTTTGTTCTTATTTCTTGAATTATCTTTCAACCAAAGCTTTCGAGTTTTGGATCAGTGGTATCAAATAGGTTTGTCTTTAGAGTGTATGATCTTGAGGATGAGGTCAGATTATAGGAAGCTTGGGTGGAAAATAGAACTAGCAGACTATCCACTTATTCATTCCAAATGACTTCAAATGGTGGAAAACACTGAGACATCTGATTCTTTTAAGGAAATGGTGAATAAATCCCTCCAACAGTAGCAAGCATAGATGTTACAACAATTCACTCAAATTCACCAATAAATCTAGATGGGAAATTCTAGCTCCTCATCTGCAGCCCCACATCCTTTCAGTGCCCCAACACCCTTCAAGGTTCAGGTGAATTTTGATATCCTTACATTTGAAGGAAAAATCAATACTGATGCAGTAGAAAATTGATTGGATCAATTATCTTCTTATTTTTCTATAAATAAATTCACTGATAAAGAGAAGATCACTTTTTCTCTTAACATCATTGCCTATCAAAAATTGGTGGGAAATGTACAAAAAGAGATACAGTGTAGATGATATTGGCCTTGAGATAGAACCTGCTTGGGATGATTTCATAGAAGCTGTGAAGGAAGAATACTACCCCATTAGAGCATATCAGATCTGTATATAGAGTGGTAACAACTTTGCCAAGGTAAGGAACAATTTGTTCAAGATTACACTAATATTTTTCATTTTCTATCTGCAAGATTAGGCATCCAAAAAAGTGAGAAACACAAGGTTCTCAAATATTGTGGTGGACTACAATGGTATATATAGGGGGAAATGGAACTCTTCAATTTAGAAACCCTTGGTGAGGTGTATAAGTTCATAGTGAAGATTGAGAAAAATCATGGAAGAATGAATATGAAGAGTCAGCCTTTAAAATGGAGAAGTGACAAAGGTCAAACACGAGGCCAAAATTAGAAGTAAAAAGAAGGAAAGGTTGGGAAGTGATATGATTATCACAAATTTGGAACTCACTCCAAAGAAGAATGTTGAGCCATCAAGTCCCTACTTTCTAAGTCATAATCATCAACATATACTACTCTACCTCATACAGACCATGAAATTGAAGAGGTTGAAGAAGAGATTATAGATGTTGAGCTTGAAGCTATTGTTGCTTCATCACAGACCCATGAGGGGAAGCTAGATGACAAAGAAAGGTTGTTTCACTCTAAGTTATGGGTGAAAGGTAAGCCTCTGCATTTCATTCTTGATAGTGGAAGTCAAAATAATTTAATCTCCACTAATGTTGTAGAAAGCCTAAATTTGTCCATGAAGCCTCACCCAAATCCATATAGTATTGGATGGTTGAGTCTAGGGAGAAACCTCCATGTCACCCAGCAATGTCTTATGTGATGTGGTCAATCTAGATGTTTGTGATGTACTCTTTGGTCATCCATTCATGTATGATCGACATGGAATATATGAATCAAGAACTTGAAGGATCACTCTCACTCTTGGAACATGGTGCTATAGGGTACCAGAGGTACCACTTTCTACATCTGTCTCTCTAATTAGTGCCAAGAAATTTGTTCTCATGGTAGTCAAGCCACAAGAATATAAAGGGGGCAATGTTGCAGCCCTGACTACACAAAAGACACAACAATAGAAGAAAATAGATAACAAGCTGAAGAAGTTCATGGCCTTCCATCCATAGGCTGATGGTCAGATAGAAATGGTGAACAATCAAGCCTTGCACAGTTCCATAAATCACAGTCCATTCTAAGTATGCATCGAGAATCAAATCAAAGTAAAACTACTACACTTGATGACAAATCTTGATGCAATGGATACCATTGCTTCTCAAGGAGGGAGGAATGATTTAGGCAATAATTCAGGTGATGGGTCCACTCTAATTGATGATGAAACTTTTGGGAGCCATAACTTTTGCATCGTAGCTCCAATTGACTCATCGTTTGAACCATTGGAAAGTAAGAATGAGGATAACATAGTGAGATGGCATCAAGATCCACTTGATGAAGTTTGACCCTAGAAACCCCAATGAAAGTTCCCCAAATTTCAATTTTGGTAGTACATTCTAAAAATAGTAAGTTTCTAAAAAGAGTAATTCCTCAAAATTTGTATTGTTGTAAATCATGGAAGTCAAACCAATTCATCTCCCTTAAGATTGGTGACCTTCCACATTCTCTCCACACCTTCAAAACATGTATAAATGAAGATGTAACCCAAAATATAAATTATACATCTCTTCTCAAAGATAAGCATATATTTAGGTCTGCAAATTTGATCAATAAAACATCTCTTCTTAGAGATAGCATTATTTGAATTGTTTTGTTCTTATTTCTTGAATTATCTTTCAACTAAAGCTTTCAAGTTTTAGATCAATGGTATTAGAGTGGTTTGTCTTTAGAGTGTATGATCTTAAGGATGAGGTTAGATTATGGGAAACTTGGGAGGAAAATAGAACTATCAAACTATCCACCTATTCGCTCCAAATGACTTCAAATGGTAGACAACACCGAGACATCTGATCCTTTCAAGGAAATGGTGAATGAATCCCTCCAATAGTAGTAAGCATAGATTCTACAACAATTCACTCAAATTCTCCAACAAATCTTGATGGGAAATTCTAGCTCCTCATCTACACCCCCACATCCTTTCAATGTCCCAACACCCTTCAAGGTTCAGGTGAATTTTGATATCCCTACATTTGAAGGAAAAATCAATGCTGATGCAATAGAAAATTGGTTGGATTAATTATTTTCTTATTTTTCTATAAATAAATTCATCGATAAAGAGAAGATCACTTTTTCTCTTTTGAAAGCATTAATGCCTGTCAAAAATTGGTGGGAAATGTACAAAAAGAGATTTATTATAGATGATATTCACCTTGAGATAGACCCTACTTGGGATGATTTCAAAGAAGCTGTGAAGTAAGAATACTACCCCATTGGAGCATATGACTATCTGTATATAGAGTGGCAACAACTTCACCAAGGTAAGGAACAATCTGTTCAAGATTACACTGATATTTTTCATTCTCTATCTGTGAGATTGGGCATCTAATAAAGTGAGAAACATAAGGTTCTCAAATATCATGGCGGACTACAATGGAACATATGAGGAGAAATGGAACTCTTCAATTTGGAAACCCTTGGTGAGGCGTACAAGTTCATAGTGAAGATTGAGTAGAAGCATGGAAGAATGAATATGAAGAGTCAGCCTTCAAAATGGAGAAGTGACAAAGAAGGTTAAACATGAGGCCAAAATTGGAAGCAAAAGGAAGGAAAGGCTGGGAAGTGGTGTGATTATCACAAATTTATAACTCACTCCAAAGAAGAATGTTGAGCCATCAAGTCCCTGCTTTCTGAGTCACAATCCTCAAAATCTACTGATCTACCTCATATAAACCCTAAAATTGAAGAGGTTGGAGAAGAGATTATAGATGCTGAGCCCAAAGCCATTGTTTCTTCATCACAAACCCATGAGGGGAGGCTAGATGACAAGGAAAGGTTATTTCACTCTAAGTTATGGGTGAAAGGTAAGCCTCTACATTTCATTCTTGATAGTGTAAGTCAAAAGAATTTAATCTCTACTAATGCTATGAAAAGCCTAAATTTGTACATGAAGCCTCACCCAAATCCATACAGTATTGGATGGTTGAGTCTAGTGAGAAACCTTTGTGTCACCCACCAATGTCTTTGCTCATATGCAATAAAACCTTTCCAAGATGAGGTCTTATGTGATGTGGTCAATATAGATGTTTTTGATGTACACTTTGGTCAACTATTCATGTATGATCAACATGGCATCTATGAATCAAGAACTCAAAGGATCACTCTCACTCTTGGAACACGACACTATAGGGTACTAGAGGTACCACCTTCTACATCTGTCTCTCTAATTAGTGCCAAGAAATTTGTTCTCATGGTAGTCAAGCCACAATAATCCAAAAGGGGTAATGTTGCATCCCTAACTACATAAACAACACAATAATAGAAGCAAATAGATAACAAGTTGAAGAATTTCATGGCCTTCCATCCATAAACTAATGGTCAGATAGAAATGGTGAATAATCGGGCCCTGCACAGTTCCATAAATCGCAGTCCATTGCAAGTATGCATCAAGAATCAAATCAAAGTACAACCACCAGACTTGATGAAAAATCTTGATGAAATGGGGAACATTGATTCTCAAGGATGGAGGAATGATCCAGGTAATAATTTAGGTGACGGGTTCACTCCAATTAATGATGGAACTTTCGGGAGCCATAACTTTTGCACCGTAGCTCCAATTGACTCACCGTTTGAATGGTTGGAAAGATAAGAATGAGGAAAATGTGGTGAGATGGCATAGAGATATAATAAATGAAGTTTAACCCTCTAAAACCTAATGAAATTTCCCTAAATTTTAATTTTAGTAGTGCAATCTAAAAATAGTAATTCTTCAAATTTTGTATTGTTGTAAATCATGAAAGTCAAACCAATTCATCTCCCTCGATATTAGTGACCTTACACATCATCCCCACATATTAAAAACATGTATAAATTAATATGTAATCTAGAATGAAAATCAGACATCTCATCTCAGAGATAAGCATATGTTTGGGTCTACAAATTTGATCAATAAAACATCTCTTCTTAGAGATAGCATTATTTGAATTGTTTTGTTATTATTTATTGAATTATATTTCAAAAAAATATTTCAAGTTTTATATTAGTGGTATAAGATGAGTTTTTATTTAGAGTGTATGATCTTGAGGATGAGGTTAGATTATAGGAAGCTTGGGTGGAAAATAGAACTAACAAACTATCCACGTATTCATTCCAAACAACTTCAAATGGTGGACAACACCAAGACATCTAATCCTTTCAAAGAAATGGTGAATGAATCCCTCCAATAGCATCAAGCATAGATGCTACAACAATTCACTCAAATTCTCTAACAAATCTTGGTGAAAAATTCTATCTCCTCATCTGCACCCGCACATCCTTGCAGTGCCCTAACACCCTTCAAGGTTCAAGTGAATTTTGATATCCCTAAATTTGAAGGCAAAATCAATGCTGATGTAGTATAAAATTAGTTGGATCAATTATCGTCTTATTTTTCTATAAATAAATTCACTGATAAAGAGAAGATCACTTTTTCTCTTTTAAAGGCATCATTGCCTATCAAAAATTGGTGGTAAATATATAAAAAGAGATTCAGTGTAGATGATATTGGCATTGAGACATAACCTACTTGGGATGATTTCATAGAAGCTGTGAAGGAAGAATACTACCCCATTGGAGCATATGACGATTTGTATATAGAGTGTCAACAATTTTACCAAGGTATGGAACAATCCATTCAAGATTACACTGATATTTTTCATTCTCTATCTATGAGATTGGGCATCCAAGAAAGTGAGAAACACAAGGTTCTCAAATATCATGGAGAACTAAAATGGTACATATGGAGAGAAATAGAACTCTTCAATTTGGAAACCCTTGGTGAGGCGTACAAGTTCACAGTGAAGATTGAGCATAAGCATGGAAGAATGAATACGAAGAGTCAGCGTTCAAAATGGAGAAGTGACAAAGAAGGTCAAATATGAGGCCAAAATTAGAAGTAAAAGTAAGGAAAGGCTAGGAAGTGGTGTGATTATCACAAATCTAGAACTCACTCCAAAGAAAAATGTTGAGCCATCAAGTCCCTACTTTCTAAGTCACAATCCTCAACATCTACTTCTCTACCTCATACAGACCCTACAATTGAAGAGGTTGAAGAAGAGATTATAGATGCTAAGCCCAAAGCCATTATTGCTTCATCACAGACCCATGAAGGGAGGCTAGATGACAAGGAAAGTTTATTTCACTCTAGGCTATGGGTGAAAGGTAAGCCTCTACATTTCATTCTTGATAGTGGAAGTCAAAAGAATTTAATCTCCACTAATGTTGTGAAAAGCCTAAATTTGTCCATGAATCCTCACCCAAATCCATACAGTATCGGATGGTTGAGTCCAAGGAGAAACCTCCATGTCACCCACCAATGTCTTCTCTCATATGCAATAAAACCTTTCCAAGATGAGGTCTTATGTGATATGGTCAATCTAGATGTTTGTAATGTACTCTTTAGTCAGTAATTCATGTATGATCGACATGGAATCCATGAATAAAGAACTCAAAAGATCACTCTCACTCTTAGAACATAGTGCTATAGGGTACTAGAGGTACCACCTACATCTGTCTCTCTAATTAGTGCCAAGAAATTTGTTTTCATGGTAGTCAAGCCACAAGAATCCAAAAGGGGCAATGTTGCAACCCTGACTACATAAACAACACAACAAAAAAAGCAAATAGATAAAAAACTAAATAATTTCATGGCCTTCCATCCATAGACTAATGGTCAGATAGAAATGGTGAACAATCGAGCCCTGCACATTCCATAAATCATAGTTTATTCCAAGTATGCATTAAGAATCAAATCAAAGTACAACTGCCACACTTGATGACAAATATTGATAAAATGGGGACCATTGCTTCTCAAGGAGGGAGGAATGATCCAGACAATAATTTAGGTGACAATTCAAGTGATGGGTCCACTCCAATTGATGACAGAACTTTTGAGAGCCATAACTTTTGCACCGTAGCTCCAATTGACTCACCATTTGAACTGTTGGAAAGATAAGAATGAGGAGAACATAGTGAGTTGATATCAATATCTAATTAATGAAGTATAACCCATGAAAACCTAATGAAAGTTCCCTAAATTTCAATTTTAGTAGTGCATTCTAAAAATAGTAAGTTTCTAAAAAGAGTAATTCCTCAAATTCTGTATTGTTGTAAATCATGGAAGTCAAACCAATTCATCTCCCTTGAGATTGGTGACCTTCCACATCCTCCCCACACATTAAAAACATGTATAAATGAATATGTAACCTAAAATGGAAATCAGACATCTCTTCTCAGAGATAAGCATATGTTTGGGTCAATAAATTTGATCAATAAAACATCTCTTCTTAGAGATAGTATTATTTGAATTGTTTTGTTCTTGTTTCTTAAATTATCTTTCAACCAAAGCTTTCAATTTTTGGATCAGTGATTGTCTACCTCAGGTGACCAATTTAACACACTTGAAATTTGTAACCTATATATAAACATTTATGGATATGAAACATGAGTCTTAAGTTTCATCTTCCATCCATTTTCAAACTATGTCTAATACAACTTTTTACAACTAAACCAACTTATTCAGAAATAAGCCTATACTTTCTTATTTTCTCTCTCCTCTCTCTAAGTACCACCACCTAGAGGTAATTAGGAGAGTTAAATACAAGATCCAAACATTTAATTTATAATTACAAACCATCCTAAGCACTTTTGAATCATATATTCAACATTAGGTCATTATTAGGGTTTTAAGAGGGTTTAAACTTGTTTCCATTCTTAACAATCATTCATAAATCATAGCCTCTCATTCCAAAAAAAATTCTTGGAACTTTTATATAGGACCCTTCCACATGTAACATGAATAAATTATGTTCTCATACATAGGTTTGATGATCTGATGAGAACCTGAAAGTCCTTAGGTTAAGAACGCTTCATTATGTGCACTAGAGAGACCTCCAAACACATTTTCATGACTTTTTATGAAAACCATGACCTAAACCTTGGTCAACATACTTGAAAAAAAATGACATGCTTATTAAAATAATTAAATATCCATAATTGACTTGGAAATATAACCTTATACCCCATTAGGCCATTCTCTCTCTTTGTTCTCTTAGACCTTGACCTATGTACCACATTAGGCCTTAAAAATAACCTTCATACCTCTTCCCATGCATTCTCAACATCACTCACATACTAAATAAACCTATATTATGATTTAAAACTAATATACATCCTTTATATGCCATTAAAATAGATCATGATGCCTCATTAGGCTAGGTAGGGTCTAGGACTAGTCTAGGTACAAACTTGGTCTGAAGGTCTTACCCTTATAGGCTTACTTAGATACTAATATGAGTGTTATAATGAATAAATTCTCAATAAATATCATTAAATAATGCATGCATATGTGCATTCATCTCACTAAAACATCATGCGTATTTATATAGAAGACTTAGGCATCCTATGTGCATACCTTCTCAAGACACTACTAGGCTCAAGCACTTGAAAACTTTGACAACAAAGACCTTCAATGATGTACTAAGAACATATACCAATCATATCTTACACTATCATAATCACTAAAACATTGATCAATATTCTCTCTCATAGCTACACTCTTTAATGACCTCATGAAGACCTTGTCAATAACCTTTGATGTCAATGACAACATCAATTCCAAACCTCAACAATAGTAATAATGATAAAAAATCTTTCCTTTTTCATTAATGGAAAAACACACTACAAATTGATCATTCTTACCTCCCCATTTTTTTATTTCTCCTCCTTTGACATAAATGACAAACTAATGTTTGCAACTCCTTGGATCAAACTTGAAACCAAAATACTCAACAAATAGGACTATGATTTTATGAGACATAATACAAACATGCTCCCCCTATCTCTATGCATACCTTCTTGGAATAACTCACCTATTATTGGAGATAATGAACTTGATTATCTACACCTAAGTACTTGACTTCTTTAATGATTTCTATGGTAGGAATTACACCCAATTCTCATCTTAAGTGTTCAAATATTACCTTTGGAAGTGGTTTGGTTAAAATGTCTACAATCTAATCGTATGTAGAAACATATTTAAGTCTGACACTTTGTTCACTTACCTACTCTCTTAGAAAATGATACCTAATTGGAATTTACTTGGCTCTTTAATGCATGATAGGGTTATTTGAGATGTTTATAGCACTTATGTTATCACAATAGATAGGGCTAGGACCATCATACTCCACCTTATAGTATTTTAGGGTTTGTCTCATCCATAGGACCTGAGTGCAACATGAAGCTACTTCAATGTAATCAGCCTCATAATTGGATAGTGTTGCAGAGGGTTTCTTCTTGCTTATCCATGAAACTATGCACACACCTAAGGATAAATCTCCTCCATTGGTACTCTTCCTATCATCTAGACTTCTTGCCCAGTCTACATCTGTATAGGCTATCAAATTGAATTCATTGCTTCTTGGATACCACAACCCATACTCCATAGTCCCCTTGAGATACTTGAGTATCTTTTTGACTATTTTTAGATGATTTTAATTTGGATCTACTTGAAATCTTCCCACAAGACCTACTACTTACATGATGTCAGGTCTAGAGGTAGTGGTGTATAGCAAACTTCTAATCATTGACCTATATGACATCTAATTGACCTTTAGAGACTCATCTTCCTTTCTCAACTTACACCTTGTGATCATAGGTATACTAACTACCTTGAAATATTCCATCTCAAACTTATTCATCACCTCTCTTCTGTACTTTGCCTATGAAATGAATATACATTTTTCAAATTGAGTTATTTTCAACCTAAGAAAGAATGATAACTCTCCAAGCATGGACATCTCAAACTCTTTCTTCATCACCTATGTAAATCCCTTGGTCATTTTCTCCTTGTTTCCACCAAATATGATTTCATCCACATATATAAATACTATCAACTAATGGTCATCTTCTAACTTTATGTATAGATTACTATCTATAACTCCTCTTTTGAATCCTTGATTCAACATATACCCTTTCAACCTAGCATACCAAGTTTTATGATCTTGCTTTAGACCATAAAGATCCTTTTTCAACCTATAAACATAGTCCTTGTCACCTAATAGTGAGAACCCCGTAGGTTGTTCTATGTACACCTCTTCTAAATTTCCATTCAAAAAGGTAGATTTGACATCCATCTGGTATACCTTGAACCCTTTGAATCTTGCATATACCAGAAACAATTTGATGGCCTCCAAACTTTCTACTAGAGCAAAGGTCTCCTCAAAATCTACCCATTAAACTTGTGCATATCCCTTACATACCAATATATGCTTGCTCCTATTAACTTCTCCATTTTCATTCAACTTATTTCTAAACACCCATTTTGTGACAATGGTATTATTATCTTTAGGACTAGGAACTAGTTCCCAAGTCTCATTCTTCTCTATTTGGTCTAACTCCTCATTCATAACATCTATCCAAAATTTGTATTTTCTTGCTTATATAATATTCTTAGGTTCAATATTAGATAATATACATACATTCTCTTGATTTATATTTCTTACCAGTCTTCTCCTTGTTTGCATAACTATATTCTTGTTGCCAATGATTTGAGATTCAGGATGATCTCTTTAAATTTATCTTGAGGGGACTTTTGAGTATTATCTCTCCTCAACTTATTTTTCCTCATCAAACTATATAGTTTCTTATTCATTATTGAATTCCATATTCTTTAAAGTATCCTTTGATTGTGAGTGTGATTTGTTTGTCTCATCAATCAACTCAAAAACTTATGTAATGTGATCATTATATTGCATGGATTCCCACCAAATGTAGCACTACTTAATTCACCTTTGGAAGTTCCCGTGATTCAAATTTTCATCATTCATAATGTTTTCTAAGGTTCAAATAGTGGGTAATTCCAAATTTGCTCCTTTTCACCCATCTTTCATGCCTCTCCATCTCTTCTACACAATGTTTTTATGTATTCCTCCATTCATGTTGGTCATTCACCTTACAAGTCATATAAATATCCTAGAGCCATCAAAGTGGCTAATGCTCCTTAACTTGGGAGATATAGAGAAGAATGGACTATTTATTTTCATTGAAGAATAAATAAATGATTATCCTTTACTTTTCTTGTTTGAAATATTAAATATAATAATTTAATTAAAGATTAAAGAAATGATTACACTTCCCTTTACTTAACTGATAGATGAAACAAATAATTTAATTGAAGAATAAATAAATGATTATTATCCTTTGCTTTCCTTATTTAAAAGATTAAAAAAATAATTTAATTAAAGAATAAAGAAATGATTATTATCCTTTGCTTTACCTGTCTGAAAGATTAAATAAATAATTTAACTAAAGAATAAAGAAAGGACTACCCTTTGCTTTACTTAGCTGACATATCAAACAAATAATTTAATTGAAGAATAAAGAAATTATTTCATTTGCTTTTACCAATTATTTTTATTTATGTTGAGTCTCCCAACAAAAATTTTGATGTCTGAGATACAACTAAATTCCATAAAAGTATTCAACAATAAATCAAATAATGGCAAAACATTCCTTGGAAAAGCATTCCTACTTTGTTTATTCCTCACAATCTGTTCTAGTTTGGAATGTAAGGAAGGAATAAGAAGTCTCCATATTTCTAAAAAATTTAGAGATGTCCATCTATCATGTTGAAGACTCGTGTCAGGGAATGAAATCTAATATTTAAAGTTTGAATTGGGCCAAGGAATTTCTTTATGGAATAACTATGTAAATAATATTTGTGGTTTGGCTAGTGTTTATATATAATAGATTGAATATTTGAGCAAAGTGAAAACATCTATGATCTGTTCAACTAGTGATCAAGTTGTGTTGAGTTTTAGAGGGTTGGGTAGAAAATGGAGTTGGGTGGTCTCCAATAGTGGAAGGTGTTACTTGCCATATATGTATTCTTTATATTATTTGCATGGGATGTAGTCAAAGTATGCAGAAGACAAGATTACTAAATTTAGGGCAAAGATAATTAAATAAAAGGATAAATAATATCCTACACTAACACCCCCCTTAAGTGTAGCTTAGGTGGGTATAATTAATGGATCCCAAAAACAAGGTCTGATGAGGAACCCATGTACAAAGCAACTCTCACAAAGTGAAGAAAAGGAGAAAAACTATATGAAAAACTCCCCCTAGAAAAAAATAGAGAAAATATCCCCCAATAAATGAAAAGAGAATAATAATGGGTTAGAAGGCCCCCTGAACATGATGCTAAACATGCCCACACCCTAAGAAGTACTTGCAATTGAATATACTTGCTCTCCATGAAGGGTTTTATGAGGATGATAGAAATTTGCTTTGTCATCTATTAATATCTTAGATCAATGACTTGTCCAAGAATAAGCTCCTTGAAATGCATTTAAATATCAATATGTTTGTCTTGTTGATGCTAGACCAGATTACTATAAATCTAAATGGTACTATGGTTGTTGTAGTAGATGATTATAGGATGTCTTAACTTGATACCAAACTCTGTGAGAATCCCCTGAAGCTAGATGTCCTATGTGGCAATATTGAGAGATCCTATGTATTTATCCTCAGTAGATGACAAAGCAATAGCTTTCTAATTTTTTCTTGACCAACTAATCAGCCCTAAACCAAGAGAGAAACTATAGACTAAAATGGAATTACAAGTTAAATATTACTAGCCCAATATGAGTCAGTATAGCTAATCAAGTTGATGTCAATGCTAACTCTATAATGAATCCCATATATATATATGTGCCTTGAATGTAGTGTATAATCCTCTTAGCTAATTTATAGTGAAGGTCATGGGTTTATTTCATGAACATGGAGACTATGCCCACTGTATAGTAAGGTCAGGTCTAGAGTGTGATAAGTAGATAAAATTGCCAACAAGTTGTTGATACAAGGTAACATCGACCAATAGTGAATCTATCTCAAACTTGACTCTAGATAGAAATGGAGTCATATTTGGCTTAAATTTAGCCATGTAAAATTGAGAAATTAATTCAATAGTATAATTGGGTTGTGCAATGGTGATTCTTGAATCAGACTGAGAAATTTAGATCTTAAGGAAGTAATCTAACAAACCCAAGTCTGTCATGGAAAATATGTCATGAATACCTTCTTTCACCATTGTAATGGACCATTAATATCTCTCTATGATCAAAATATCATCTAAATATAGAACCATAGTCAAAAGTAAATCATTCTACTAAAAGAAGTAAATGTTCAGATATAGATGGCATATGGTGAATCCTAATGCAATAAGGAAGGAATCCATCTTAGCATTCCAAGATTGAGAGGACTTTTTAAGGCCATAGATGGATTTATAAAGTTTTCAAACTAAAGAATAATCCTTGACAAAACCATGTGTATATTTCATATAAATATCCTCCTTTAAGTTCACCATGAAGAAAGTTATTCTTCACGTCCATATGATGAACATCCTAATGATTAACTATGGTGATAACACTTGTGTGAATTTGATAGATTTCATTTTTTCAACTAATGCAAAGGTATTGGTGTGGTCAATGTTAGGCACATGTGAACAACCTTTTAAAACCAACTGTGCCTTGAACTTATCAACTAACCCACCTACTGCATACTTAATCTATTATATACATCTACATTGAACTATATTCTTTCCCTTAGGAAGGTGGGTCAAGTCCCAAGTGTGATTTACGATCAAGGATTTATACTCTTAATGCATAATGGTATCCCACTTAGGAATGTCAAATGTCTATTGAAAATTCTTTGGATCAAAGGTAGAGGCATAGAAATCATATGGCCCACTCTAAAACTTTGACGTGTCTACCTATCATTTGAAGGATCCCAAACCCATGTACCTACATTATGTAGTGTTTTCCTAGCCCAAAGAGGACAAAAAAAAGGTGAATTAGGTGGTAAATCCTCATCTTCTGAAGTGTGACCATATGTGGATGAATATTGATCTCAATCACTACTCTCTATATAAATTGGAAGAAGAGTCCTCAACCTTATGAATCTAATCAGGCTGATCTAAATCATCAGAATGTCCATCAAATCAAAGTGAGTCCAATGAAGTGGGAAAAGTGTCAAGTTTAGAGTCTAAAGGACTATCCTAAAATTGAACACTTATCTTAATGAATAACTCATGTGTGGTCAGATGAATAAGTTGATATCCCTTAACACCATATAGGTAACCTATGAAGATGCAAGGCTTACTCTAACATTCCATAACATTGCATTTCTTCTTAGGCATTCATGCCATAGTTGGAGATACAAAGACTCTGAGATAATCAACTGTGGGTTTTTGATTATTTAAAGCTTCAAAAGTAGTTATCCCTTTCAATTATTTATGTGGAAACCAATTCTAAATTTATAAAACATAGTTTATTGACTTTGCCCAATATTAATGTGTCATTAATTTGGAGTGAATCATGCAGTTAGCCATCTCTTTCGAGGACTTATTCTTATGTTCTTCCACACCATTCTATTGAGGATTTTATGAAATTGTATGCTTAAAATCAATCCCCTACATTGTGCAAAACTACTCAAACTCATTATTTGACATACTCGTCACCGTTATCTATCTTTAAAATCTTAATGGATTTTTGTAATTATTTTTCCACAAGAGCCTTGAAGTCTTGAAAATTATCAAAAACTTTAGAATTCTAAGGGAAGAAAAAGGGGAGCCTTAGGTATGTGTCAGCTATTGATGGTTTGCAGGAGACATTTTTTGACATGTAGCACTTGGAGGAGCCTATATAAGAAAGTGAAAGACCCAAATTTTGATTTAATATTAGAGCTCTTTGGAAAAAAATTGTTAGATTTCAAATTAAGAGAAAGAGAGAGGGAGCATAGGAATATTTTTTTATAGTCTTGAGTACAAGGAAGTTTGATAGAATTCATTAATATATAGAGAATTCTTCCATGTTTTAACTTGAGCCCAAACATAATTTTTAACTTACGTAGGCCTAGAATAAAACATTATAATATGTTGTTGAGATCAGTATAATTATTATAATATTTGTGTTTTATACCTGATTTGTGTCTGCACATATGTGTTTACTTAGTTTTTATGTTAGGGATCTCCTCAATTTAAAACTTGACCTTATGAATGCATAGAAATAGGATTCTCAAAGGACATTATTGACACCTAGAAAAACTTGGAGGGAAACCAAATGTAGTGGGACCCCAAAAAATATGAAGGATTAGGTCCATGGGCCTATTAACCATACCTAGGGAAAGATTAGTAAGAATAATGATCCTAACCTAGGATAAATTTTATCACGTAATTTAAGTAACAACATAGGAATGTGTGAAAATAAGCTTGGGGATGAGAACCAATAAATTTAAGTATTATATGAATTCAGAATAATTATGATCAAATAGAGGGTAATGTGGAGTAGGATAAGTCCTAGAAACAATTAGTTATACACAAGTGTGGAAAGGTTTACACTATGGAAAAAGGTCTTGTAAAAAAATTAGGTGTTTATAGAACATCATAGACTCAAAAACTTATGGAATGTGATTCTTGTATTGCATGGAGTTCCACCAAATGTAACACTACCTAATTCACCTTTGGAAGTGCCCATGATTCGAATTGTCATTGTTCATAATGTTTCCTAAGGTTTAAATAGTGGGCACTTTCACATGTGCTTCTTTTCACCCATCTTCCATGCCTCTCCATCTCTTCGACATAATATTTTTATGTATTCCTCCATTCATACATGCAATTTACCTTACAATTCATATAAATCTTAAATGAAAGTCTTAATAATTATACAACCATTGCTTGGAAAAAAAATGATAAACACACATTTCCATGATGCAACAATCATGATATTCAAAAAAATTCTAAGGGATGTCTACACTCTAGACTATGAATAATTCAAGATATAAATAAATTGGTTTGTTAAAGAGGCCTTTGAAAATTTTAATCAAATATAATGAATACAAAAAAAAAAGAGTATACTCATAGAATAAATCCAAATTACACATCCACCCTCTAATATTCTCACGAGGCATTGAAATTATTTCACCAAATGCAACAAAAAATGAGCATACTCCCAACATGTGCCAAAATAAGAGATTTAGAATATATATGAAATACTTCCATGATATTATAATATTTATAATACTCATTGAAAATTTTATTTATACTTATGATTTAAAAAATGATCCCATCCTATAAATTGACATACACTTGCCTTAAAAATCCATCTCAAATCTAACTTAAATCATAAAAAAATAATCGTAAATATAAATTTTTAAATAGATTAATTATTTTTGCAAAATAACAATCAAAGTGGCCAATGCTTCCTAACTTAAGAAATATAGAACATAGTTAAGAATAAAGAAATGATTATCTTTTGTTTCCCTTATTTGAAAGATTAAAAAAGTTAATTTAATTGAAGAATAAAGAAATGATTACCCTTCCCTTTACTTTTACTAGGCTGATGGATGGAACAAATAATTTAAATGAAGAATAAATGAATGATTATTATCCTTAGCTTTGCCTATGTGAAAGATTAAATAAATAATTTAATTGAAGAATAAAGAAATGATTTCATTGGTTTTGCTAATTCCTTTTATTTATGTTGAGTCTCCTAACAAAAATGCCACTGTCTGAGCTACAACTGAATTCAATAAAAGTATTCAACAACAAATCAAATAATGGCAACACATTCCTTGGAAGAAAAATCATTCCTACTTTGTTTATTCCTCACAATCTATTCTACTTTGGAATGTAAGGAAGGAATATGAAGTTTCCATCTTTAAAAAAATTAGAGATGTCCATCTATCGTGTCAAAAACTCATGCGAGGGAATGGAATCTACTCTATTAAAGTGCTACTATTTAAAGTTTGAATTGGGCCAAGGAAGTTATTTGTGGAATAAATTTGTAAGGAAAATTTATGGCTTTGTTAGTGTTTATATATAATAGAGTGAATATTTGAGCAGAGTGTAAACATTTTTGATCTATGCAAGTAGTGATCAAGTTGTGTTGAGTTTTAGAGGGTTGGGTAGCAAATGGAGTTGGGTGGTCTCCAATAGTGGGAGGTGTTACTTTCCATATCTATATTCCTAATATTGTTTGCATGGGATGTAGTCGAGGCATGTAGAAGATGGGATTACTTGATTCAGGGCAAGGCTCTTTCCCTCACTAGTCTCACTATTCAATTCTTGGGATACAGTGTTTACCAACTAATTTTCTATTGATATTTCCCAACTTGTTTTCTATGTATTCTTAGGATACATGCTACCTAGGTTAGCCTTTGTTGGCTCTGGAGGTAGATGGATGAATATAATAACTGTGGCAATAAGTTTATCCTTTCATATAGCCTCTGAAGTTTATTTGCTTCAAAATTTTAACAATCCAACAATAAAAAATGAAGGGAATGGTTGGTTCATTTCATCTACTATACTTCTCTTTGTGGGAACCATCTCTCTTGTGTTTAATGTAGGCTGTGCATTTTTAGATGGTAAGGATTTTCATGACAAGCTAATTCTCAAGCTTCCATAAATGCTTTTAGAGAATGAAGGTGATAGATGGGAGACATTTAGAAATAAGATATTCAAGTCGTGGTTTGTATCTCATGTTTTTGAGGAAGTATATTGGTTACAAAGTTTGATGTTCACTTCACTAGTTGGAATGATTGTGACAATCTATGTTGTATTGGTGGGAGCTAAAGTGATATCCCACAAATCTCTATTTCATCAAAGTAATAATGTGGGATTGGCATTGTGGATTCAGTGTGTTTTGTGGATTCAGTGTGTTTTCATTCTAACAAGCTGGATCATCATCATGTGGAGATGCTTAGTTTTCCACTTTTTAGTTGATAGTGATACAGATGATATGGCCATGCTATCAAGATTTCCATCACCATGGTTTATTGGTGGTTATGAGGGTGCATGTCACTAGTGTTAGTCAGTATTTATTTATATCAAAATTGCATTGGATCTAATACCTTGGATATTGGCTTCCATTATTATCCTTACAATGATGCCTCCTATGGCTCTTTACATTTTATTGATCATTTTACACTTTTTCTTCCACCTCTTTTGTTCTCAATTGTTCACGTTCTTAATTTTGGCTTTCAAGTTTGTCATACTATTTGTGATATGTGGTCTGGCTATTTGTAAGGATTCATGGGGGGTGGTGGTGGTGTTGGTGTTGTGTCTACCATTTTCATTATTGTTTAGGTTATTTTTGTTATTGTTTTATTTGTTGCGGGATATTTTATAATTGAAGCCCATATCTATAGGTGGAGAAGAGTTATTCATAATTAAGGCATATTATGTTGAAATAGAGCATAGCATGGAAGAAGCTTGCAAAATAGGCTAGGGATGTGAGGAATTGTTAAAGCTGATTCAACGCAGTGCTACTAAAAATAACTCTACAAAAAAATTTCAAAACCAAAGGTTGTGGAAGATGACAATAGTGGTTGATATTTCTATCATGGTGGAACTTGCTGCCTACAGTCAAAATTTGGATGAGGATGTGATAAATTATATAAAATCTTATAATTAGGCATGAGATCTTCTAGAATTTCTAGATTGCCCTAAAAATGTAGCAGTGGATCCCATGAATCCATTTGACACATGCAGGATCTATGCTTACCAAGTGAATTTAGAAGCCAATAATAAAATGTTAAAGCTTGAAAAGTTCGTTGTGAAAAGTAGGAAGTGACCTTCAATGCTAACATTTGACAAATTTGTTACATTTATTAGCTCGTGTGTAGGGAAAAAAAATTATGGAAGCATGAGAACTTAGAGCCCGCATATTGCTTTCTATAAAGACTGGATGGGAAAAACACCATTATATAAACAAATATTCTTTTTGGGCAATGTGGATACAAAAAAAAGTAGTAGCATGCAATGTGTGTATGAAGTTATCTCATTGCATTATTGTAGTAATTAGAGGGAGTTAATGAATCTAGCAATCTCCTACTTGGTAGATATTATAGCTGCTTGTATTTCAAAATTATCAGATGTGTTACTTCAATCCTACAGGCAATGGGAACTAGAATTTCAAGAAGAAAGGGTACAAAAAGCAACAAAAATAACATAAAAGCTTAGGGGAATAATGAAAAAGTAGAATCCTACACTAGCACCAGCACCAACACCAACACCATCAGAAGACATCAAAGGTGCAGAAAGGGATAGTGGAGGTGAAATAAGGGAGGTTACAATTGGCATAGAAGGTTTTACTCCATTATTGGTCTTGTAACATATCTACTCTATAATAATTATTTAAGATTTAGTTATTGAGTTTAAATGACATATTACTTTTGTATTTAAATATTAGGAAGGAGTAAGTAATGGTGGTCCTAGTATAGATATCCCACATAATAGATTTAATAATCCCACCAACTCTTTATATAAAAAAATTATCTAAGATTTCACTACCATTAAATTTGTATATGTGTCATTTTTATGTATCTTTTTTTATCGTATGCCATTAAAATTGTTTGGTAGAGTCAACACACAATTTAAGTAATATATTTATTTGATAAATCTATGATTACTAAAAATATAACCCATAACAATTTATTTTCAATGAATTATTGGTGTGAGATTTTGCCTAAGATAAAAAAAATTGTTAAGACAAATATTTTTCATAGATTTTTTTGATATTGGTAATCCATTTTTTCAAATTTTGGGGGAATATTTTAAATCTAAGTAATATATTTATTTGATAAATCTATGATTACTAATAACATAACCCCCAACAATTTCTTTTCACGAATTATTGGTGTGATATTTTGCATAAGATAAAAAGGAAATATCTTAAGACAAATACGTTTCATAGTTTTTTTTATATTGGTAACCTATTTTTCTAATTTTAGGGAACCTTATAGATCTTTGGGGAGAAATGCCACCTAAGGAGTCTATTACTAATGGTAAGGGAGACTTGAACATAGGACCTACTAGGTAAAGTACACTTTCTTTACTATTTGGTCATCGCCACAGGGAAAATATGCTCCATAGTTGATCAGTATTCACCATATTTAATCATGTCATAAAATAAATGTTTTATTTTCAAAAAAAATTAATAAGTAATTGATCACCTCAAATACACCACAAAATCATCATCATTCCTAAATTAACTATTCCTTGTGATAATGCCACATTTAACAAATGGTATAGATGCCAAGTCCCTTCTAGGTAGCATGTTTATGTTAAGAAATACATTATATTTAATCATTGTATATTTATTTCTATGATTTTTTTTGTTGTAATGTGTTAATGTGTGTGTGTGTGTGTGTGTGTGTGTGTGTGTGTGTGTGTGTGTGTGTGTGTGTGTGTGTGTGTGTGTGTGTGTGTGTGTGTGTGTGTGTGTGTGTGTGTGTGTGTGTGTGTGTGTGTGTGTGTGATAATTATATGAGATGAAAGGTGTAATAATGAGCAAAATATAATGTAAAAATTTTGTTTTGCCTATGTGATATAAGTTCAATAAAACATTGTAATGAAACACATGGGATCAAATTTATAAGTGTATATACATAGGACATTTATGGAATCCTAATTATCTAATATTTGATATGTATGTTTATACATGTTTAGATATATTAAATTACTGATTTCAAATTTAGTGTAACATTTTAAATCATATATCTAAAGTTTGTGAATGAACACATGTCATAATGTCAAGGCACCTATCAATGTTCTGGCAGAAACATAGTCTAACTTGTAGTTATTAACCTTACACAATTGTTACCAACATGAAGCTCATAAATTGTACTAATATTCATGATGGCCATGGCTAAATGACGCAAAGATCCTATAACCTTATTTCCACTCTCGTTCTTGTTAAGTAGTTCTACCACAATTTTAAAAGCAACAAAATACATATGTTAATGCATCCACAAAGCCCCCCTTTAATTTAAAGTATAATTTATATCTTGAAAACTCTATGACTCAACAACCTTGTGCATCCCTTTTTATTTCTAAATGTTATATCTTTATACCAAAAAATTTGAGTTGTGTTTTAGGAAACTCCATGATGTCATGCCCCTGTGATTGTGTCTTAACTGCCACATGTTCACTTTTGATATTGTATGTTTTATTGAAGTATTATGAGCTCTTTATTTAATTTTTGAGATGTTACTATAAGTATCTTATATCCATAACCACATCATATTCCCAACTCATATTGGTACCATTTGTGATCCCAAACATCGTTGTCTCTCTTGGTGGAAATGCCTTAGTGTTGTAAGTCAACTTTTCACATGATCATCTTAGATTTTAGTATAAAATCCATGCCATTTTGAGTTTCATGCTCTTATTTATAGTTTATAATGTTTTATCAAGTTCAAATATACAAGTACCAAACTTTGTGCTCTGGGGGTCTAGGATGAGCCACATGGTTCATATTCCACTACTTGAAGTAACACAAGGATTCCCTCTAGAAATTACTCTCTATAACCTTTATGTGAGTCTATGACTTTGTGGCCCAAGGATGTAACCTAAGTTAACTAATTTAGGAAAAAAATAATTTGACACTAATCAACGTGAAATATTTCCACAAATAATTTTAATTATAACATGATTAATCTGAGATGTTTAATATTTGAGACTCTGTGGCCTTTGTTCACATAATAGTATTAAATATTTGACTTTTTGGTTTTAGGCAAATATTATTCATGATGGTGACAAGTGCCACACATCAAAATGTCACACAATTATGCTCTTCACATGAAGGTTGTAAGAAAATTTTGATTTCATATGGTACACAAACCCGTTACATTATGAAAATGGGTTAATGCGTGAATTGTCACAGTGGAAGCATTATATTTTATTAATGTGGGGCCACATTAATATTATGAAGACTCTTTCATATTCAAGGGTATGGTGTTATATATACCACATGGACAAATCCATTCACATAATGTGTGGAAGCCTAAAATGGTCTAATTATTATTATAAAATTGAAGTGTAGAATATTTTGAACTCAGACTTAATTGTGTGATCATTATGGGAGCTTACCTATGATCATGCCACTTGGTAGAGATCCCAACACCCAAATTATTTGCCTTTAAGCACACACTCTATGGGTTCTTTATTCCTTATGAATTACTGAGGCTACTCAATTTTTCATGTGTAAAGGTAAAGGTCAAAGAAGACTAGGAATTTGATGAGAGTACACTGCATAAGATTCTGCCACATAACCACACTACACTTAAGAATGGAAAGTTTTAGATCTTTTTGATGAAATAGATCTTATTATTTTAATAAATAGGACTAAAATATATAATATGCTTCATAAAAAAGGGTGGTAAATGGCATGCCATAATGTCCACAAACTATGTTACTCTTAGGATAAAAGCAACAAACCAACTCAGCCAAGCCTATTAGAGATTGAAAACATCAAAAAAAAAGATCCATCAAGAAATAAGCTACCATAGTAAAAATATCGGTAAAAGGGGGATCTTTATCATGGGGATCTAATGTAGAGGCATCAAGTAATGATGTCAAGTTAGTTTTGTATAGGTGTCTTAGGTCTTATAACATGCCTTATAAGGCATTTAAGCTTTTAGAAAGGTTTGGTGGTGTGTCTAGAGAGCCCTTTGGCATTTTACCTCCAAATTGGGCATTTAAAATTTTGAATTAGGTAAATGTGTTTGGATGCATTTTTGGGTGTGTCATGTTGTCAAATGTGGTTTTTGGGTCTTTGGTCTTGAAGTGTCTTTAGAGAAAGTTCAAAGGTGTTAATTATATAACACAAAGGTTAATGAAATGTAATCTTAGAAAGCAAACAAGTTGTAACTACCTTTCTCTCATGTAACTAACACGCAACTAGAAAAAAATGCAAGAAAGGAAGGAACATTACAAACTTTAGAGGTAGAAAGTATTAATATAAAGTTATAGATTCAGTTAATAGGTTGATGAAGATATGGGTATAGAGAGGATAAAGGTCAGAGAAAACTAATGTCTTTGTATTCTATTCAACAAGACAAAGTTGTACATATATATTTGAATAAAGTAAAGAAAGATTGAATGTTTGGAGTAGATTGTATTTTATGTTCATGACTGATGTTGTGTATGATTTCAATGTGATGTTTTGTATGCATAATAACCTCTGAACAGTGTTTTAATAACATTGAATAGCAGACCCTAGTAAGACTGTGTTCCAATTCTTTGTGTAAAGTCATTCAAGCATAGAAACAAGGAGGAACATAACACTATCAAGAGATTCCAAAGGATACAAAGAATAATCCTAGACAAATATAATCTTGTAATTTTTTTCATCATATGTATGTGATATTGTCTATGAACAAGTGAGACAAGATTAGGTATTTAGCCTGAGTATGTGCTCTGTTTGGAAGTGTTTAAGATAGGAATCCAGGCTGAATGTTTGAGTACTAAAGGATAAGGAAATTTATGGAGGTGTAGGGATGGTGAAGAGGATAACAAGTTGGAAAGACATTGTTGAGGGAATGTGTCCAAACCTATAGGTAAAGTTCAAAAGTATTCAAATCTTAGTTTTGTGTTACATAGGTAGATTGTGTCAAACAACTAAGTTGAATGTTCAAATAAGGCATAGTATGGAGTTCATGATGGAGTGGAAGAGTTTAAATAATGAAGTGGAAAGGAAAAATAAATAAATATAATCATTCAGGACATTTTAAAGGTGTTAGGTGAGATTTTAGTTATTCAAACCTTATTTTACTAAGTTATAATCATACTTGTCCATGAAACCTTACTAAATCTATATAGTGAACATGTTTTAAATGAAACCAAGACTTGTTGAAACATTAAGATGTTATGGATAGGTCATGTAGACCTTATAAAATTCTTTGAGAAGATGGATAAGATGAAAATTCATTGTAATCCAAGTTGAACCCTCTTGGGTTTACACAGTGGAGATAAAAGCTCTCAGATTTCTAAAATATTGTTGTATTTAAGGGATGTAATGTTCTTTAAAACTAAGAAAAAGTTATATGGAGTTGATTTGATGTTTAACATACCTTAAATAAGTCTTTTGAGAATTTGAAACACATAATCATGTGTTTAAATCCATTTTATGCCCTCTCAGTCCTGTAGAACGCTCAAAAACCTAGATTAGGATAGAGAGCTTAAAAATGATTTTTTGAGAGAGTTGCCTAGTGAAAATGGATCAAAGTTTTTAGTTATAAGGATATGTGCATGATCTTAAATAATTTTAGGTTTTTAGAGTGGTACAAACATTATTCGTATACATACAAGTAACTGTGTGTTGTAGAGTGCATAGGAGACTTAATAAGAATATGAAGAGGTTTAGAAAAAATATCTAGGCTAAGATTTAAAGGTTGAAATTGCATGGGGAAGTGTAAAACCATAAAGGGTGTTATAATAAGTGGTTATATTTCCAAGACTAAAAGTTACCAATTTGTACAAGTCAAGATAAAAGAGGGCAAAGTTGTAAAAGAAGGGTTGAGTGACAAATTGTGGATTGGATTTAAGTTCATCAAGTGATATATGACCTATAAATCTTGTATAAACCAAAATAATGTAGTAAATAAGGAGAAAAGGAGAATGGATAGGTTATATTACCAAGAACTAAGAGGGGAGGTTTTTTAAAAGGGAGACAAATAAGAGAGAGAAGGTGTGAATTGAAGGAGGAGTTGAGTGAGTGTAGAGAAGCAGAAGGTCCTAAAGAAAGAAAAAATACATTAAATAATTTGTCTAAGAAGATCATAGAAGAGAATGATATCAAACAAACCAAGAGAGAGTAGAAAGATAAGATGAGTTGAAGATTGAATATAAGATTTATGTATGGAGGTATCAGAATCTTGGACAAGAAGAGTATGTGGATGACTCTTTACATCATTTAGTATTAGAGTAGCTAAGATTCTTTTGGAAAAGAAAGGATAATAATAAGAAAACAAAAGGTACAAGTTTCATTTTGTTTTCATTTGACATTTTTGATGCATTGATGAGATAGTGTGAAGTGTGCAAGATAAAGTTGAGAAGTGTAGTAGTAAAACCTGAGCTAATTAGGCTTGTGAATAAGAGTGATAGAGATATTGGAAAGCTCGATAGGATCTCATAGGTGAGCTTGAGGAGAGAAAAGAAGTCATAGTGAAAGGACAAGAGAATTGAATGACCTAGGTGAGGTCATAGTGAATAAAATAGACCCAGTGAGAGGTCAATATGTGGCAAGTGAGTTAAGGTTTTTCAGAGAGAGGTATAGATCTAGATGAGACCCAATAATTGATAAAAATATTCAAGGAGATGAGGAAATAGAGATAAAATAAGAAACAGGGCAAAGTTGATGAAAGCTACCATAAGGAGAAGAAGACAATAGAGATGGAGAAATATATGCAAGAGATGAAGCAACAGATGGATAAGTTGTTGGTCATGCTAGAGTAGATAAGAGAAATGGATAACCCATGTGGTGGATGGGTCATGAGAAAGAAGACATGAAAGTGGACAATAAGGCATTAAATAAAGAAAAGAAGGATGCAAGTAATAAGAGAAGAGAGAATACAGAAGATGTTGTTATGCAAACAACTCAAGAAGGAGATGTACAAGTTTTTATTAAGGGAACAACCATGTAAATAAGGGGATAAGCAACACTTTGAGATGAATTAGATGAGTTTGAATGAGAATAAAGATAACAGTTGCAGCCAATGAGGAGATTCGAATGATAAATCAAAAGTGAATCAGCTTGAGGGCCTTATTTAAGGTTTAGGAAAAGAGGTACAATCCCAAGAAAAAGGTATGACATATAATTTTTAGTTTGTGTACGAAAGTGATGATTAGTTAGAGAGGGAGATAAAAGCCATAGAGAGAGCATTGACCAGTGATAAAGTAGTGAATGAAGAAGTATAGATTACATTAGTATAGCAAGTTGAAGAAATATAGCCTTATGGAGGCTTGAATCTCATTGAACTAGTAGGTGAGCAAGACATTGTTTTCATATTGGTTGCAGGTATGAAGTTGAAAATAGAGGAAGCTAAAAGTATAGATGTTGCAATAGTGATGTGGGGCATATACAACCCTTATGATAGAGGAAAGACATTAGGTGTAAATACATCAGAAGTGTAAGATGATGTAAGCAAGAGGTGGAAGAAACAAGGAAAAATTGTCTATGATAGATGTAAGCATGAACACAAGGAGTAGAAGAATCAAGGAGCAACAACATAAGACAAAGATGATCTAAGGAACCTAACTTGGAAAACATGACAGAAGCATACAATAATGCATTAGAGTTCTATTCTTTCTTACCCCAAGAGTATGATGTAGGGGCATCAAGCAATAATGTCAAGATGATTTTATATAGGTTTATTAGGTCTTATAACATGCCTTATAAGGCATTTTATCTTTTAGAAAGGTTTGGTGGTGTGTCTAGAGAGCCCTTTAGAATTTTCCCACCAAATTGGGCATTTAAAAATTTGAATTAGGTAAATGTGTTTGAAGCATTTTTGGGTGTGTCAAGTTGTCAAATTTGGTTGTTGGGTCTTTTATTCTTGAGGTTTTGTTAGATAAATTCCAAAGGTGGTCAATATATAACACAAAGGTTAATAAAATGTAATCTCATAAAGTAAACAAGTTGAAACTACCTTTCCCTCTTATAACTAACAAGCAACTAGAAAAGAATGCAAGAAAGGAAGGGACAGTACGGAATTTAGAGGTAGAAAGTAGTAATAGGAAGTTAGAGAGTCAATTAATAAGTTGATGAAGATATGGGTGTAGAGGGGATAAAGGTCAAAGAGAACTAATGTCTCTGTACTCTATTCAACAAGATAGAGTTGTACATATATATTTGAATAAAGTCAAGAAAGATTGAATGCTTGCAGTATATTTTATTGTATGTTCATGACTGATTTTTTGCATGATTATAATGTGATGTTTTGTAAGCATAATAACCTTGAATAATGTTTTAAGAAAGTTAAATGGTATACCTTAGTAGGAG
The DNA here is from genome assembly GCA_037957365.1 of Torreya grandis. Classification (NCBI taxonomy): domain Eukaryota; kingdom Viridiplantae; phylum Streptophyta; class Pinopsida; order Cupressales; family Taxaceae; genus Torreya; species Torreya grandis. The sequence goes on from JARHVA010000183.1 coordinate 6,918,063, forward strand.
TATGTTCCAATTCTTTGTGTAAAGTCATTCAAGCATAGCAATAAGGAGTATAACCCTATCAAGAGAGTATAAAGGATATGGAGAATGATCCCAAACATATATAATCTTATAATTTTGTTAATCATACATATGCGATAGTGTCTATGAATAAGTAGTACAATATTAGGTATTCTACCTGAGCAGGTGCTCTATTTGGAAGTGTTTGAGATATGAATCCAGGTTGAATGTTTGAGTACTAAAGGACAAGGAGCTTTATGGATGTGTAGGGATGGTGAAGAGGATAAAAATTTGGAAATACATTGTTGAGGAAATGTGCCCAAACCTACAGGTAAAGTTCATAAGTATTCAAATCTTGGTTATGTGTTACACAAGTAGACTGTGTTAAATAACTAGGTTGAATGCTCAAATAAGGCATAGTATGGAGTTTGTGATGGTGTGGAAGAGTTGAAAGAATGAAGTGGAAAGGAAATACAAATAAAGAGGATACTAGAGGACAATTTAAATGTGTTAGGTGAGTTTTTAGTTATTCAAACCCTATTTTACTAAGTTACAGTCAGACTTGTCCATGAAACCTCGCTAAATCTAAATAGGGTATGTGTTCTAAAAGAAACCAAGCTGAAGAATTAAGATGTTGTTGTTAGGTCATGCAAACCTTATAAAATTATTTTAGAATATGGATAAGATGAAAATTCATTGTAATCTAAGTTGAACCCTCTCAAGTTTACACAGTGGAGATAAAAGCTCTCAGATTTATGAAATACTATTGTATTTAAGGGATTTAATGTTCATTCAAATCAAAAAAAGGTTTAGGGAGTTGCTTTGATGTGGAAAAAACCTTAAATATGTGTTTTTATAATTTTAAATGCATAATTGTGCATTTAAATCCATTTGATGCCCTCTCGGGCCTGTAAAATGCTTATAAACCCTAGATTAGGGCAGAGAGCTTAAAAATGATTTTGTGAGAGAGTTACTTGATGAAAATGGATCAAAGTTTGTATTTATAAGGATATTTTCATGATCTAAAATAATTTTAGAATTTCAGAGTGGTATGAACATTATCTGTACAAAGACAAACAACTGTGTTGTAGAGTGCATAGGAGACCTAATAAGACTATGAATAGGTTTATAAATAATATCTAGGCTAAGATTTGAAGCTTTAAACTGTATGGGGAAGTGTAAATCCATAAAGGGTATCATAATATGTGGTTATATTCCAAAGACTAAAATTTACCAGTCTGTACAAGTCAAGATTGTAATAAAAAGGGCTACTAAGACAAGATAAAAGAGGGTAGAGTTGTAAAAGAAGGATTGAGTGACAAAGTGTGGATTGAATTCAAGTTCATCAAGTGAGATATGACCCATAAATCCTATATAAACCACAATCATGTAGTCAAGAAGGAGAAAAGGATAATATATAGGTTAAATTACCAAGAACTAAGAGAATGAGATGTTTTCAAAAAGGAAGATAGACAAGAGAGACTAGGTTTGAATTGAAGGAAAAGTTGAGTGAGTGCAACAAAGCAAAAGGTCCTAAAGGTAGAAAAAAGACATTCAAGAAGTGAAATAATAAGATCATAAAAGAGAATGATATCAAACAAACCAAGAGAGAGTATAAAGATAATACAAGGAGTTGAAGATTGAATACAATATTTATGTATGTAGGTATTAGAATCTTGGACAAGCAAAGTATGTGGATGACTCTCTGCATCAGGATCACCCCATCTAGAGAAGGGTATATCATATCTAGTAAAAATAAGGTCTCAACTAGAGCTATAATTTTTTGAGCACCTTCCTCTTGAGCTTCTACTTATTAATCCATGCAACAGGTGGCAATGGCCAAATCAAGCCAAGGGAACACTTTATCCGATGGTGGTTTCTATCCATCCTAAGAATTATCAAGTAAATAACTTGATCTATGTTTCCCCAATAGAGGTGGAGAGCCCCACCCTTGAGCATGAGGTGAACATGTGGGTGGAGATCCCCATCCTTTATGACTATTTATGGGAGGAGATTGGTGCCTCTAAGGAGATTCCTAGGAGAGCTTGCAAGAATGTCATCATGATCGATTGTTGTGAAAGCCATCCCATGGAGGGTCACTACCACCTCTTGGTAGAGTATTCCTAAGCAGGGAGAGTATAATGTGGGCCTAATTTCACATAACATCCCTTCAATGAAAAAGTAAGATTTGTAGGTGCTCAATCTCCATATCAAATTTATTAGTTTGAACTTGAATTTGCAAAATAACATTAGAGATAACCATAGACTTATTATATATATAAAATTGATTGTCAACAATAATATTAGGGAACATAGTTCAATTCATTTCTTTCCATATCCAAAATAATATTTTCACTCTAAAAGCATGCCAAACTTGGTGTATTGTAGTGGCATCTTTGGAGTGTCATCAAGGATAATATGATGCTAGATGAAAGACTTAGGCCGAAAGGGTCTAAAAAAATCATGGATCCAAGACCAAACACTTTGGCCTTAGAAAAAAACCAAAACAAGTGCATAATAGTCTCCAAATGCCCACAAGATGGGTATATGGGATTCACCAACCCTAATTAAGCCAATATTATCCTAATAAGAATCCCTTGATATAGTTTACACCAAGCAAAGTGATTAAGCTTAGCTTTGACACAAGCAAACCAAACAATTTGAAAGTGTCTACCCTAGACTGAAACAGGTGAATGAATATGCCATATGGCATTGAAATTATCCACCATAGCCATATGTGTTAAAATCAATTCATAACTTTTATGAGTACTATAATTTTAGAAAGGGGTGTCAACATACCATTTCTAGTCCTTTGACTAAGGGTAAAAAAAGGTGGCTATAATTTTTTGAAGAAAATCAATTAGAACTACCTCAATAATCTCTTCATAGGACTCTTTGTCCATAGATGTAAGTTTAAAATTCACTTTGAATTCATATAAATAAATCTAGAACCGAGAGTGTTAGTAAAAAAATATTTCCTATCTAAAAGAACATAAGAGAATGAATGTATTGCACCTATGCAAGAGGGATAACATGAAAATTGATAATAAGGGACCACCAAAATGAATTCTAATTGATAGAAAGGCCATCTCTAAACCCCAAACCATTCCATAACAGCTAGGGTTTAAATTTTTCCCAAGATTTCCAAATGTTATTAAACAAAAGGACCCAATAATTTTTACAAGATAATAAGGGTAAGAAGGTTAGAAAAACCTAGACCTTTCCAAGTAGAACAACCATGAGGGCTGGCTTTAGAAATGAAATTATGAATTAAAACTTTCCAATCTTAATTTAATTAAATGGCATGGGTAATCCATGTGACATAGAGATCTGAGCATTGATGATAAATGTTTATCAAACCCATACCTCCCACCTCCTAGGCAAGATGACAAAATTCCCAAGCCACCCTATGGATGTTAGAGGTAAAAACCACTGAGAGGGGGTGGGGGTGAATCAATGGTGGCAAAAAATCCAATTCAATTTACAAAACCTTTAAATACTTAAGCATTCAGTACAACCATTCATGAAGCATTCAAGATGTTTATAGCAATGAACAATAGATAATGCAAGATCACACACACAACGCAAGATCTATGTGGGAAATCCTCTTAGGGAATAAAACCCACTCTCAAGCCTATAAACACATGGACTACTTGTCCTATAAGAATTAAGCAAACATGAGACTTTAGTGAAACACATGTTCCATAAGGAGCATCTACCCCTAAGATGGTCAAGTCCTTTGAACCAAACTTTAGTGAAATACTTGTTCCACAAGGAATACTTACCCCTAGAATGGTCAAGTCTTTTTTAATAGACTTTAGTGAAACACCTATTCATAATAATTACCTACCCCTAAGATGGTCAAGTCCTTCTAACCTAGATGTTGAGCACCCTCCCAATACCTATGATATGAACATCTCTAGAACATTGATTGCCTACCAATCTGATGGAGATACAATGTATATCAACCCCCTTCATTTCTTAAAATAATCACAAACATCCAAAACCACTTTTTGGATCACTCTACACTTCTTAGCAACAAATCTTTCACAACCTTGATAACATGACCAAACAACACTTTGATCTGCCTCTCAAATCAACCACCAAACTTACATAGACATCATATATCCTTCGCTCACACTTAAGGCATCCAAAACATCCCTTTGGATCACTCTAGACCTCTTTGCTCATCCTCAACCTTAAAATTACAATAACACTATTATGACATCATAAATATGACCTATAGGTCATACACATAGTCATCAACCTACTCTGCTCTACAACCCATCCAATGGGCACCCACCCTTTCTTCTTTCCTTTTCTCTACAACTCTCACACACACCACTTCTCTCAAGTCTCACAAATCTAGAAATCATCTTCTTTGGTTTCACCTTTTATAGAGTCTTTATGAATATAATGCTCACAACCTTCCCTTTTAATCACAATATATGCCTTCACTCTTAAGGCATCTACATGGGTCGCCTTTAAGTGGTACCCTCTTTCAAATAGGCCTAAGTGTCCTTTTAGGTCCTATGGAGACCCATACACCTCTTTGACACTTCTATGAGAAAACTTGTAACACAAAAACACTTTAATCAATACATATACCCATGCCACATGATCTATAGGTCCACCTTAAGTGATAACATCCATCACAACACCCTTCTACTATAACATAATTAGTCCAAACATCATTTTGTACATATGATCACCAAGAATGAACACATAATCAACTTCTAAACCTTTGATCATATAGAATATGGATTGGTAAAACCTTAATAATCCACACAGATGGTCCTCAAGAAGTCTATAACATGTTACAACACTTAGTTCATATTAAAACATCAAAATATCATTAATAACAACTTAATTACCCTTTTTGGGTTACTTGCAGAGCATGAACACATACATAATAAACTTTAGAGCTCCATATCTTTGACTATACAAATAATTAGACATTATAAATAGGTTATCTATTTTCTCCATGAATTTTTATACAACTTTGAATTTTACACCATAAACAAATACTGCATTTATCAAAAGTTATATCACAAAAACTATAGACTGGTCTTCCCTCACAAATTTGAATATTTGAATTCCAATGGTCACTAAGAAACTGTTAAACTTTGAACATGTTGTCAAGATCTCATGTCATCTCATTTCTTGAACCAATATGCATAATAAATATCCCTCAAAAGGAGCTCATTATTTACCTTTGCTTACTTTTAAACATTGATCACTTATCATCATCTTGTTACTTCCTAAAAATTTAGAACATACGTGCTCTGTCAATCTCCTAAGATCAGCTATGCCTTTATCATGCTATTGTTCCCAAAATCAGATATGCTTGTTTTTGTGGACAACCCTTACAAAACTTGTCCATTTCATAATCTATACTCTAAGTTCATCATTTGAAACAGGATTCTCTTCATCTCGAGCGTAATTGAATGACATCCTGGAAAAGTTTAGAACACTCCCTCGTCACAATTTCTTGAAAAAAATGTGAAACTCGTTGCAGTCTTGATCTGATTAGAATGTCAGATTTTGATAGTTTTCAAGGTGCTAGACAATTTTTGTTTTTTCATGCACTAGCAGCGATTTTTGCCACTTTTGCATGTTTTCATTCTTCTAGTGCAATAGCAGCAAAAATCACCCCTCTTGCAAGTTTTTTGGTTTTTTTATGCATTAGCGGTGATTTTCGCTGCTCTTGCAAGGCTTTTTCCTTTCCCATGCATTGGTGGTGATTTTTTCCACCCTTGCATTTTCTTTCCCCTCTTTGTGTATGGGCAACAATTTTTGCTGCTAATGCATAGCCTTTACCTTCCTCATGCATGGGCAGTGATTTTTTTTGCCAATGTATAACCTCCCCTTCTACATGTAAGGGTATTTATTTTTGTCACCCAAGTAGAGTTCTTAGGTGATCTCAAATTTTATGAAGCATTTATGGCCACACATGTCGAGTGGTTGGGACTTAGTTTGGGCATTTAATTGCCATTTGTTAGTAATTTTAAATATTTTTAGTTTTTAGAGACTCCTCCTTGCAATCATTCGACTACACAAATGAGTAGGATTAAAAATTTGCCTACTTTGAGCTTAAGATTTCAAAATTGTCGGGTAAGTTTTGCTTTTTAATCTTTTTGCTTCTAGGTTTTATGTTTTGTTTTTTCTTTTTCTTTGAGCATTTATTTTCCTTTTATTTTGGTTTTTATTGTTCCTCCCTCATTTTATTGCCTTACCCTAGTGGACCTAGCTAGACTCTTGATTCATCAAACCTCCTTCCCTGTCCTAGGTTATCTCACCATACTGAGTCAATCTTTTGACCTGACCTAGGTTTTACCCATGTCAAATATAGTAAAAAACTACCTGCATAAAACCAACATAATGATGGTTAAAATTGACTGATGATGTATGACCCTATGCAATTGAGCCAAAATTTATCATGATGGTTAAAATTCACTACTCTAACTTTAGTTTTCTATTTTTCTGCAATATCGGCGATTTTTGCCACCCTTACCAAAATTAAAAACCTTGCTTTATGCAAGGGTGGCATTTTTTGCTACCCCTATATAAACCTGACATGCAAGGGTGGTAAAAATCACCACCCTTGCACAAGTACTCATTTTCCTCCCTGCAAGGGTGGTAATTTTTGCCGCTGATACAAAAGGTAAATCCCCCCACATGCAAGGGTGGTGATTTTTGCCGCCCATGCAAACATTCCCTCAAATTTCTTAACTCTAGGAAATATTTAGTTTCACTTTTTCGAACCCATTTTCCTCTAGTTTTTTGACATGTAATTTTCCCAGATTGCCAATATTTCTCTTAATTGCATGATAATGACTTTTGTTGTAGTTTCTCTTATGGATCCTTCTTCATCGACATCCTTTTGTTAAAAGCTTTTTCAGATGATTGAGCTTTCTCTAAATAAGTTGAAGGCAATAAAGTAACAATATCAAGATTTTTTTCCAATCACCTCAGTTACTTCTAATGTCGATGAAATTAGAGATTACATAGATCAGTCATGTGGATATGGCCGAGTTCATGGAAAGAACTAAATCAAGCAATCCCAACCAAGAAATGAAGAAGATAATTGATAGCAATATTCATTTGGTATCTTCTTTCCCTTTAGCAGCTCATAATATAAAATTTATTCTCTAATGCACTCAATTCTATAATGAGGATACTAGGGTTGTGTTAGACGCTAGTGGTAATGTGGTAATTAGACTGGATCCTGAGTTTATTGATAAAGTGTTCATGTGTCCTCCTGATATCAAAGTAATAAAGCTTGATTTTGTCGAAGCACAAAGAGGATATGATAAAGATATTGAAAAAGTGAAGGAGGTAACCAACAATAAATAGATCAAGACTCTCAAGGAAAATTTGTCAAGATGGCCACAGAGTTTTTTAAGAAGTGACTTTATAGAAGAAGTCAGTGATCTGATCACTCTTCTTAGCAAGGTAAGAGGTTTACCTTCTTCCTCATAGTTTCATGAATGGATGTATCCTTTCATCAAGATAATTCTCCAAGGCAAATAAGTCATCTTATGGGGAGAACAAGTCAACAACATTTTTCATGACTAATTGATGAAGGTATCTACTACCTTAAAACTCCACATGACTTCTTACCTAGTCTATATTGTAGCTTCAATGAGAATCTTTCCAAGTTTGACATCAAAAGGAGATAGGAGAGTAACCCCAGTGTATCAATACTACTCTCAGTTAACATTGAAGAGCTCTATTCGTCATTTCAGGAGAGTAAATGATGCTTTCTTTGTAGTATTTTTGTGTCTTTTTAATCCTCAATTAGAACAAAGAAGAGTGTCAGATGAGGCCTAGATAGGTGTGAATGATTTTGGATACATGTTACAATTTCCTTTTTTCTCATACCTAAGGGTTGGCTTTTTCCAAGGTCATCTTTATATGCTTCCAAGATTCCCCTCAGATAAATTAGTCTTAATGGAACTATGCAGACAAATGATTATCATGCATAATAAATAGATGGAACTCAAGAAGCCTAGTTTCAGATTCTTAGTTAAAATTGGTAGGTTTTCAGTGTTAACCACTAGAAAGGCTAGAGCTATGGAAACTAAAATGCAACTCGTGACCTTGAATCAATTCAAAATAAGACCAAATTTTGATTATAGGGGTGTGAAGGATATAATTAGGAGGAAAACCTAATTTCATGAACCTATGATTGAAGATGTTTGGGTAGATTTGAGAACAACCTAAGATATCATGAAAATGGACTATAGTAGGTTATCTCTTGAGCAAATTGAATATATAAGACTTGTTGAGATCCCTAAGAATTTAGTGGATACAATACCCCACTTCCTCCAATCTAATGGTCATAAAAAGAGTTGAATTCCTTGAGAAAAAGATTTGAACCTATATTGGCAAACACCAATAATTGGTTAGCAAATAAATGAATTACTTTGAAAGAATTCATCACAAGTTCAAAAGCTAAGTTTCAGGAGGAAACAAGAAGAAAATCAAAACATAGAATGAAGAATAAAAGTGATGTCCCTTCTTCTTCCAAGCCACATAAGCCTAAGATTATATTTGTGACAAAGAAGTCGAAAGTTATGGAAAAAGAGCTAGAAATAGCAGATATGGAAGTTAAGAAATAAATCATTGAAAAACTAGTGATGGAACAAATGGAGACTGATGATAGGCCCATAGATTAATGAGAGAAGGAAACTTTGTCTCTACAAGAGAATGTACAGTGAGAAACAGGAATTTCTTCTTCCCTGCCTAGCACACCTATTGCAACCCCTTCACTTATTTCTCCAATTAGTGTTCCCTCTTCTGGATCACCCTCTCGTTCCAAAATAATTTTTGACAACCCCCAAGGCACTTTTGAAGATATTCTTCATTCCTTAAGATCAATTCCTAGTTTGTCATCCCCATATTTTGATGTTGAATATAGTTTTGCTTTTGTTCACTCAACAAAAGGTGTATTTTTTATTAATACTCCACCCATTATTTCCACTACCGATGCAAGTGCAACTCCAGTAACACCAACAATAGAGATTGATCCTAATGTAAGTACTTATGCACTCCCACCATGGTTTTTAGCTTGTACGCCCAAAAAGAAGAAACAAGCCATCTCTCCAGATGACTTTGATTTCAATAAAATGGTGTCAATAAAAGCCAAGGCTCCCAAAAAGCCAAAGATTATTTCAAAGATGATTGGGGATAAGGGAAACAAATTTTTAGAAATTGCAAGACCTCCACATGATGCAACCATCAAAAATTTTGATGTAAGTGATTACTCTATCTCTAGAGTTGAATTAGGTAAGATAACTCATGAGAGTGCCAAGAGTGATATGCAGTTAGCCATGGATATCTTGATTCAAAAATTTGACAGAGAGAAAGAAATAAAGGATCATTATAAAGCAATGGTGGAGTAATTGACTGCAGTGGTAAGGAGAATTACTTTCACTCTAGAAATAGTAACTACTGAGGCCATTTCCATAGAAGACCCCATGATTCAAAAAGTAAAAAAGACCTATCTCAAAGAAAAATTACTTAAAGAGTACTTGGATAAGATGCATACACAAGGAGTTTCCTTGCTCACAGAGTTATCTGAGAAGATAGATAAAATGAGAAAAATAAGAGCAAAAATAGATGATCTCATTAATTTTATTTCTCAGGATATTGAAAGCGTAGAAAAGTATCTTGATAAATGGAAGGATATGATGAAACTAAAAATAATCACTCTGATATCAATCAGTGTCATTACTGATGGAGAATCTTACACTGAAACTAAAGAGGCATTGACATATAGGAGTCGGGTGCTTAAAGAGTTGATCAGTGATCTCAAATCTTCAAGGGACCTCAGTGAACAAAATGATATCAGTCTTTTGCATAAATTGGAGGAGCTACCTTGCAAAATTATATCACAAGACAACCAATTCCTTTTAGCAGAAGAAATGATTTAGGAATTTGAAGGTATGTTCCAGAAAAAAATTGAAAATAAGGCATTTTCAATAGCCTCTGTGGATAATATTCTTGATAATCAGTTAACTCTAGATAATCTAAAAACTAGGTTAACTAGTCATACAAAATTAGTTACAGCAGTGAGAGATGCCATAGTCAGAGCTAAGATGATTTTTAAGAACACTGCTACTCTAGATAGTATCAGGATGTAGGAAACTATCACTATGTACGATGCTCACATGAAGAAAAATGGGGATACAAATTGAAATTGTTCTTCCTTGGTTTAATTTCTACTTTTCAAATGTACTTTTGTAATTGCTTTGGACATTTTTGCATATACTTTTTTCACATGTGATTACATGTAAAAATATAGGAGTCCTAAGTCAAAAAGGACTCTTATCTTTGACTCAGTCAAAGTAATTAGGTCTTTTCTAAAAATCTTCAAGGTCTCTTCCTATAAATAAAGAGGGCCTCTATTGTAAATATATCTTTTAGTTATTGGAAGCAAAAACTCTACTCAAATTGAAATGCCTTTTGAGACTTTAAGCTCAAATTGTGAATCAAATTTTATCAAGTGAATGAGAAAGCAAGTGATTTTTCAAACTTTGTATTGGAATAATTTGTGTTTTGTAGGAAATTGTTCTTACATCCTTTTCCTAATGCAATCTTATCTATTTGATTAAATAAGTATAATGAGTAAAAATAATCTAAAAGATGTTCTGAAGTTGATTATGAAGAATTTGTGCTACTATAATTGTCTTTAGTTTGTATTTTAGTGTCTTATAAAAAGATATTGGAAAGGCTTTGAACTAATTTTATCTTTTATGATTATATACTTTGTTATAGTTTTCAGTGGAGACTTTGGGTTGCACCTCATTATATTGTGATCTAAGTTATAAATCAATAAGAGAAGCAATGATAGGCTTTATACTCTCATGGGTTTCTTGTGAATTCAATTAATATCATGAAAGTTTTCTTTTACTTTGTAGACATCATTTCTGAAAAAAGAGAAATGGATGGTATGATCTCACCCCTGAGTTAATATTTAGTTTATATTAGTTTATATTAGTTTATATTAGTTTATAATAATTTATAGGGAACCTCCCCTTGCTAAGAGGAGAGATTTATCTCATAACACTGTAGTTGATATACCCATTTTACCTTCAGTTAGCTGATGACAAAAGATTCACCCAACAGGTTTTTGGTGACTCCGTTGGGGAAGAACGTGTAACTTAAAGCCTCAAGCTTTGAGTTGAAGCATTTCTAGTTCTTTTCCATTCTACACTCTAACAGATTCATGGTATACGTGAAGTTAGAGAGATTGGGGTATTATTGATCATATATTTGAATTGATACAACATAATTTTAATCTCTTACCTCTATGATCTCACCTTCAATGAACTAGGAGTTTTCTTCCTACCAATGTTAGATCTTCAATACCAAATAAAGCTCCTAGTCTTAGCGCTAGCAAGGTTTTATCTATTCATAATCCATAAAGTTTTGTTATCCCTCCTTTTAATCTTCATATCATGGCAGCCCAAGGCCCTTGGGGTAACACTTTTAGCCCTCTAAATCTAACCCCACCTTTGCATGAGCTACCTCATAGTTTGAGAAAAAAAAATCTCAAGTTCTATGGTGATGGGAAAGTTCACCTTGATAAGCATATTACAACTTTCTACATAGCCTGTGGTGTGATAGGTGTTGAATATGAAAATATAGCAGTAAGAAATTTTGTAGAAACACTATAAGGTACTATCACAGATTGGTTTTATCATCTTCAAGATCAGACTATAATCGATTGGAACACTCTCAATACCAAGTTTGAGGCTAGGTTCAAACCTACAAAAGATGCACATGCCTTATTGGCTTAGCTTATGCAAATGAAGAAAGAGATTCATGAGTCTACGAGAGACTTCATCACTAAATTCAATAAGTTGAGAAATAGGATTCCTGTAATTGCTCAACCAACACCGAAAAAACTTAAGTGCTTCTTTATCAATTCTCAACTTCCTGAAGTGAGTTTTTTGTTAAGGCAAGTTGGCCCTACCAATTTTTTTGTACCTTAGAGTTTGGCTATTAAATTTGAAGATGATCTTATCCTTGTGGGTAAAATAAGAAAAGATTCTAACAAAAATAAATTTTCTTCTTCTGTTGAAAATTATTCCACAAGCACTATTGATCCTATGGTGCAAAAGTTAGTAAATAAATTTCTAGCTTTGAAAAGGCAAATGCCCCAAGGTATGTCTGCTCCTTCTTCTTATCAAGATATACCAAGGAAGACATTTTCCAACCATTTATATCAATGAAATACTTCTAGAAATCAAGGGCAACCCAATCATCTTCCTCCCACACAGGGGAAGCTTGCCATTGAAACAACACTGATCAACTCAATATTTGGTTATTATGAAGCTAAATTTGATCATTCTTTCCAATCTCAGTTGGACCAAGAAAATGATGCTAATCTCTTTTTATAAGCAAAAGAAGAATTAGCTGGTGACTCCACAATTGGTTTTCTGAATTACCAAGACAAAGCTAAAAAAGAAGGAAAGGTGTATGATGGAACATATGCTATTTTTATTAGGTCCCAAAATTAGTCAACTCAACAAGTTGATAAGAGAAAATTAGGAGAAGAACCTCAGCTAGTGATCTCAATTTCTAAATGGGGAACTTCACTACATTTCTAATCGAAGGACCTATGACAAATAAGCATATAAGTACCTTAAATAATCCTGTACCTCCTGCTTCTATTTCTCATACCAGTACCACATCAAATAAAAATTAGAATGATGGACTTCCTTCCTCTATTTCTAGTTCATTCCATTTATTTGACATAATTGATCATGCTAGGAAGACCAAGATCCAAATATCTGAAGTTGAGTACTTACAAGCTAATCCTGAATAGTTTGATAGGTTAGCTAAATACATCAAAAACAAAGTCATCCCTGTTGGACAAGATTTTCCAAAAGTGACCCAAGATCCCCCAAAAAACAAATCCACCCAAAATAATCTTGTCACTACTCCTCTTGTTTCCTCTATAAAAATAGAACCTTTCTATGTTTCTCTATTGATAAATGGTCATAAGTTGAGCAATTTTATAATAGACTTTGAAGCCTCTGATAATGTTATACTAGCCAAGGTAGTAGATTCTCTCGGTCTTACTTTAACTAAGACTTTTGGGAGATGTTTCTCTATAGAAAACAAACAAGTACCACTTTTGGGTCAAATCAAAGATGCCTAATTTACATTTGTAGCTTTTCCAGATAAGAGAATTAAGATGACAGTCTTAGTGGTTGATGTTCCAACTTCTTATGGCATTCTGCTCAGACGTAATTTTTGCAAAGATGTAGGTGGAGAGTTGAACATGGATCTATCTGAAGCAAGGATACATGTTAAAGATGTCATTCAAAGGTTTTTTCTTGATAAAGAGTCAAAATATATTGTTACCCAAATGTCAAACCCTGAAGCTCAAATTTTATTTGAATCCTCAGGAATGGGTAATTATTTTCTATCCATTGAAGATATTTTTAATTTATCAGATGAAAGTTCATTAGGTGATAATCTAGATAATTCAAACAAAAAATTAGAATAATTTTTAGAGAAAAGTTTAGGTAAAAGGAATCTTTTGTCACTAATAAAGAGGAATCTTTAAGAAGATCAAGTTCTAATGAGGTTTGGATTTTAGAGTTTGATAGTAGTTGTTCCTCTATAGATTCTAGAGCTAGAATTGTTTTGATATCTCCACAAAGAGATATTTTCCCTTACTCATATAAGTTATAATTCAACAATACCAACAACATTGTCGAATACAAATCTTTGTTGCTTGGATTGAAAGCTGCTCATGCTAGAGGTGTTAAGATTCTTCATGCTCAAAGAGATGTTGAATTGGTAGTTTATCAAGTAAAGAATCTATATCAAACCAAAAATGAAATATTGTGACATTATCAAAATATTGTATGGAATTTCATTGAAATTTTTGATGCTTTTAATATTTTTACAATGCCAAGAGAGTTTAATGATCGTGCAGATTCATTAGTTGTCTCTGCAACTCTCATAGTTTTTCATAAAAATTTCAAAGGGAACAAGTACACTATTGAGCTGGTGTTTCGACCAAGTGTACCTGATAATGCCAACCATTGGTAGGTGTTTATGGTGATAATCAAATTATTTCTTTTCTTGAAAAGATGGATAGCTTTAAGGAGCTCTATTCTGAAGGTAGTGAATCTCTACCATGAGAATCAGTTCCAAAAATAGACTCACAAATTGGTGAAGAGTTTTGTCAACTAAAAGAGAACAAAGTCCCAAAAGGTTTGGTTTCTTTTGAAAATCTATTTGATAGGCATGATAGATATATCAAATAACAATAACAAATGGATTCAAGTTCCACTATGGAGTTTGATCAAGTGAATTTGAGTTCGGAAGTAGATCTCAAAATGGTCAACAAAATGGTCAACATTGGGAAATGTTGCACTACTCATGAAAAGTTCAAATTCATTACTCTTCTTCATCATTACATTGATGTTTTGGCATATTCTTATGATAATTTGAAATCCTTCAAGTCTAAAGAAATTTAGCATGAAATTCCTCTTAAAGTTGGGTTACTGCCTCACAAGCAGAAACAAAGGCAATATAATCCTAAAATACTAGGTACTATCCTTTTTGAGATCCAGAAGATGTTGAATACAAGAATAATTTTTTCAATTCATCATTCCACCTAGATCAAAAACATAGTAAGAAAAAAGAATGGAGAAATTCATATTTGTGTTGATTTCAGGAACCTAATTCAATCTTCTCTAAAGGATAACTAATCTCTACCCATCATGGATCAAGTATTGCAAACAGTGACTAGCTCAAAAATGTTATCAATTTTAGATGGTTTTTCTAGGTATAATCAAGTGGAATTCAATGAAGCAGATCAATATAAAACCACTTTCACTGCACCCTGGGGCACATTTGCATATCGCAGAATGCCTTTTGGTCTGATCAATGTTGGCACCACATTCTAGAGAGCAATGAACCTTGCCTTCAGAGATGAAATAGGAAATTTTATTATGGTGTATTTTGATGACTTAACTATTTTTCCAAACATCATTATGATCATGTGTATCATTTACAATAAGTGCTAGAATTTTGTCAACAAAATGGTATTTCTCTCAATCCTAAGAAGTCAATTTTTGGGGTTACATAAGGTAGACTTCTCAGTCACATTATATCTCGAGAAGGTATAAAAATTGACTCAAAAAGAGTCAAATCTATTCAAAATCTTACTCTACCTACTAGTAAGACTGCAGTTCATTCCTTCTTTGGAAAGGTGAACTTTTTGTGAAGATTCATTCCTGATTTTACAGAGAAAACTCACCACATTGTTGACATGATGAAGCGTAAGGCTAATTTCCATTGGACTATGTAAGGCAAAGTGGTATTTGAAAATATCGAGAAGGCTATTGCTCATACTCCAATCTTGATTTATCTAGATTATACCAAAGATTTCATAATATACAACTATGCTTCTAAATATACACTTTTAGCCATTTTGGTTTAGTAGAACATGAAAGGTGTCGAATCTCCCATATAATTTATGATTTGTCCTCTCAATGATCATGAATTGAAATATTCAAACATGGAGAAGCATGCTTATTCCATGGTTAAGGTGGTAAAATATTTTTGATTCTATATCCTGAATTCACATACTGTTGTTCTGGTGCCTGATACAACAGTAAAGTCTATTTTAACTCAATAAGAGTCTGGTATTAAAAGAAACAATTGGATTGCTAAAATTCAAGAGTTTTATCTTGATATTAAACCTACTAAGCTTATGTGGAGAATAGGTCTCTGTCAATTGATTATTGATAACATACCAAAAGAAATAGAACATGAAGAAGCAAAAGCTGAGGACAAGCCAATAGTTCTTTTTGTCACTACTACTAATGAGTGGTATTCTAATATCACTCATTTTCTTACATATGGTGAGTGTCCTATCCATCTATCTTATAAACAAAAAATAAATTTTAAGTTGACAGCTACTAATTACGTCCTTTGGGATAATAGTTTGTACAAAAGAAGCCTTAATAGAGTATTTCTTCGTTGCATGGATAAAGCGCAACAAAGTAAACTTTTGGAGTCTTTCCATAATTTAGCTTGTGGAGGACATTTTTTTGAACCTATGATGGCTTACAAGATTCTATGAGCCAGATACTATTAGCGTACACTATTTCAAGATGTGTATAATTGGGTACGTAGGTGTGAATTATGTCAATAGTTCGTTGAAAAACTGAAGTTGGCCGCATTACCTCTCAAGCCGATGGTGATTGATGAACCTTTTCAGCAATGGGGTATAGACTTTATTGGCACTGTGAACCCATCCTCAAGTGTCGAACATGACTATGTTCTCACTGTAATAGACTATTTTACCAAGTGGGTGGAAGCTATTCTAGTTAAGCATGCTACTTTGGAAGTGGTATATAATTTCCTTAAGGAAAATATTATTTCTTGATTTGGAGTTCCAAAAATTATAGCAGACAATGCTATTTTTTTCTCATATCATGAGATTACTGAATTTTGCTACAATAATGAGATTATTCTCTCCCACTCCTCAGACTATTATGCATAAGGAAATGGTCAAGCAAAATCAAGCAATAAGAATCTAGTTACTATTATTAGGAAACTAGTAAATGGCAATCAGAGAACTTGGCGTAAAGTGTTGTTTGATGCTTTATGGGTAGACAGGATTATGCCTAAGAGGGAAATAAGTATGTCACTATTTCAACTTTTGTATGGTTTGAATGCAGAGACACCAATTACCTTGGAACTATCAGCATTGAAGTTGGCAAAGGTAGTCAAAGATCAAACTTTTAAAAATTCTATTGATAAGAGGATCATGTGCTTAACTAAACTAGAAGAGCAATGAACTATGGTAGTGGATCATATTGCTGCACATCAAAATTAGGTAAATAAATTCTTCAACAAGAAAGTAAGGATTTGTGAGTTTCAGATTAGAGATCAAGTCTTGTTGTGGGACAAGAGGAGAGAACCAAAAGGAATGCATGAAAATTTTGATTGCCTCTGGAGAGGTCCATTTAACATTCATCAATTCTATGGTGAAAATAGTTTCTTGCTATAATATCAAGATGGAACACCATTCTCACTGCTTCATAGTGGGTAGCATCTGAAACACTTCAATCCTTGAAGTATCAGATAAGTTCATTTATACATTTATATAGTTTTATATTTTTATTTAGTTTTTTGTGTCTTTTTCTTTTTGATAGCTTGACTCCATGGCCCAATACCATGGATGAAGGCACTTAGAGACTGGATTCTACTCCCTTCAATTGTTTCACAGTTCAATCGATGGAAATTCCCCAGTTGGAGCCAGCTATTGTTCCTAAAATTAGCTATACTTATTTTTATGAATAACCCTTACGAAACTTTTCTATTCATAATCTATACTCTAATTTCACCATTCAAGACAAGATTCTCTTCATCTTGAGCACAATTGATTGACATCTTGGAAAATTTTACATCACTCCCTCATCATGATTTCTCAAAAAAAATGTGAAACTCATTGCAATCTTGATCTGATTAGAATGTCAAATTTTGATAGTTTTCAAGATGTTAGACAATTTTTGTTTTTCCATGCACTAGTGGAGATTTTCATTGCTTTTGCATGTTTTCATTCTTCCAGTGCAATAGCGAAAAAAATTGCTACTCTTGCAAATTTTTTGATTTTTTAATGCATTAGCGGGGATTTTCACCGCTCTTGCAAGTTTTTTTCCTTTCCCATGTATTGGTGGTGATTTTTTCCACCCTTGCATTTTTTTCCCCTCTTCATGTATGGGCGGTGATTTTTACCACCAATGCATAGCCCTTACCTTCTTCATGCATGGGCTGTGATTTTCACCACCAATGCATAACCTCTCCTTTTACATGCAAAGGTGGCGATTTTTACCATCCAAGCAGAGTTCTTGGGCAATCTTAATTTTCATGTGGCATTTATGGGTGCATGCACTGCATGGTTGGGACTTAGTTTGGGGCATTTAAATACCATTATAAGTCAAATTAGTTTGGGGCATTTAAATACAAATCTTGTATTATCAAATTATTTTAAATAAGGTTTAAACACATGATAGTAAATGCCTAGGACTAAGATTTCTAATTATTTATGTCTCCAAGACAATCTAGATCATTAAATCACCTTCCACACTTTAATAAACCTTTATTAAATATAATTTGAGTCATGCTAAAACATCCATGAGAAGGTATTATGAAAATAATAGTTGATAAAAGTTATTGTTCAAAAATTTCAATGACTGTTGAACCATGAAATCCATTTAAAGTATTTGTTAAGTACTTTTGAAACAACTAAGGCTTTAGGGGTGTTCAAATAAAAATATATCTACATGGTTTTGGGCATTATTATGATTAACTACAACATTAGATATTATGCCTATATCTAAAATAATAGTGTCATAGTGAGATAAAATTGAGTATGGGAAACTTCAACTAATTGAATATTACCCTTAAGTTATGTTCATATGAGTTATAACTTGATTTAACATTACCAAGGTCATGATAACTATTACTGATGTGCTTATAAAGTAAATACAAATGGTTTTTCTGTAACATAATAGTGTTATGAAAACATGTTAGCCAAGTCAAATGTTATAGTGTCATGAAATGATGAAAACTTGTGTACATTATATCTTATGAGATTATTTTATATGCAATAATTTGACATATTAGGGATTAGATTTTACATTGTGTATTTACCAAGAGTTAAATAGCAATAAGTTGTTTGGTAGTAACATTTTTATAAACATTATTATGAATATAAGTTTGAATATATTATATTGTTGTGATATATTGTTATAGGTTATAACAATATATCATAAATAGATTTTATATAAATAGAGAGATTTTAGGAAGAGAAATTGATAGAGAGAATATAGGAATAATGTTCCTATAAATATGTAACTCCTATATCATTGATTAATTGAAACATAGAGGATTATTATTATTGTGTGATTATTATTTTCTATGTACACTGCAAACTTATTTGTGTTTAGTTCTTTGAACTCATAATAGTGGTATCAGAGTGGGCTATGGTTTAATGGAATCCTGAGTATTTTGAGGGGCAACTATTAGTTTTTTAATCACCTTTAGTAATGGTGAGTGATAAATAAATAGGCTCTTCTAGCACATATTAGTGTCTTTATAGTCCTAGCAGTCTTCAACTTTGCTATTGGCATCATTTTACTTTGATCTACTATGAATTTGACATCACACATGTAGTCTTGAAATGCAAAGTGTTGATAAAACATCCATCAATCGATAATCAAGTTTCCCAAAGCTCTAGTCAGATGATAAATGTTTACATCATCATATATGGTTGTGTATCCTTGTTTCAACATATTTCATAAGGCTAAAAGCATTTCTCACCTCAACGTATTAACTCAGTCTAAGAATATTGATAAATGTGAGCTTGAAGGATATTCTATCAAAATATAAAATCCACTCTATAGATATAAACTCACAATGACTTCAAAATTAACATCAAATCACCTTCAAAAGCTATGGAGTGCTATTCTAAGAGAAGATTGTATCATTGTTTTGGATTGTGTACTTCACTTCTACATTTAGTTCTATCTATTGTGAATCCATGCAATATATTCTAGCAGATATAGGTGTAGACAATATGATGCTTGTAATTTTTTCATGAAGCTTCCTATTGACCCATCCACGAGATACAACAAGATTTTGATCTCTTTTACGATGATTCCTAAGGATTCTACTTGATTACAGGCTTTGCCAGTTAGGCTTGCATCTGAAGATCTATTACCAGATGGCAATACCATTTGTCTCCTTGTGTTCCTCTATATCTTTGCCACATGTCAAGGTTACATGTCTTACCCAAGATAATTATTATATTTATTAGTGTTATGTTATTAAAAGTCTATATTAAGTCATCAAATTCATTTTTATGTTAAATGATTCGAGGGTTATTACGAGTCATTTTAATATTGTGAGTCTTAAAAAAAAATAGTTCCATGGTCTTGGATCTATTATATTTTTATAATTTTTTTATTTTATAAGTAATTGTTTGAGTATTGTCAGTCATTAAGTTTCTTTATATCAATAGTCTTATATGTTGATATTGTTAAAAATAGGTTATAGTTTAAATAAATGCCATATTGTATAGTTGAGTTATTCTTTTTTTGTATATCAAAATGACTCATATCAAAAAGTCAAAGTGTTAAAATAATGTTATCATTTTTAAAAAGTCATTTAGTTAAGAGTTTTTTAATTAGTTTCCATATGTCAAAAAATCTCAGTAGCTTTTTAAAGAGTTATTTTTTCATTGAGTAAATGTCAATTATGTGAAATAAAATTAAATGTATAAAGGATGCATTATCACTTATATGTAATGTCCAAATTGTGGGGGTGATTTCCCTCAGGAAATTCATACATCTGAGCCACATCAACATACTAGTTAAGTGAGTAGATTCATCTATTATAGGATGGAAGCATAGGAAGAAGGAGGTCTTTCAATGACCTCTCATCAATCGCCAATGATAGGGCTGCACCAATGTTTTGGTGATATTTTGTGTGGTGTGTTTTTTAAGTTTACACTATGTATTTTCAAAATAAGAATAGAAGAATATGGCTATTCAAGATTTATAATTTGTGTGAAATTTCAAACATTATTCCCTAATATGAGAACATGGTAAAAGGATAGAAAGAACCAATGTAAGTCAGTTCATGGATCTTGAATGAGTTTGTGGTAGAGAACCAAAAAACCATAGGAGGTGAACAATGTTTTGGCAATAGTTAGGAGAGCAGCTACTATAGATGTCTCATGACTACCTTGCTTCTTTATGGAGATGATCCCCAGTGACACGTCCATTATGGTCATGTAAAGTAAATGTGAGATATATTCCTTCACATAATAGTGGTCATGTGCAACAAGATTGCATCAGTAGTATACAGAACTAAGAGTTTGCATTGGAATATAATTTTGTTCATTTTGTTCATGTCAAGGTTTGTGATAAAACTATAAAACCATAAGAGGAATGAGTTTGTATTTATATCAAGATCATGAGCCAAATAGGGAATGCTACAATGGGTGAGCATATTACAAATGAGAGTGTGAATGTTTTTCACCATGTAAAAACTATGGGGGGAATGTTAGGGATTAGCTTTTACATTGTGTATTTACTAAGAGATAAATAATAATAGGTTTTTTGGTAGTAATATTGTTATAAATAATATTATGAATATAGGTTTGAATATAATATATTATTGTGATATATTGTTATAGGTTAGAATAATATATTGTAAATAGAGTTTATATAATTAGAGAGATTTTAGGGAGAGAAATTGATGAAGATAATATAAGAATAATGTTCATATAAATATGTAGCTCTTGTATTGTTGATTAATTGAAACATAGCAGAATATTATTGTGTGATTATCATTTTTTATGTACATTGAAAACTTTTTTGTGTTCGGCTCATTGAATTCATAATATGACATTCCTAGAATAAAATAGTGCATCATGATGTATGCATTGAGATTGTGTTTCTGTCTTATTATTATTGTACACTATAACCCAGTACTTCCTTGTTTAATAGTTATGGTGTAAGATTGATTATTTTATTTGAGTAGGATGTTCATGCAAAAGGGCCTATGATAGTATGGGATATCATATAACTCTTTAGCATAAATGTTTATGCCCAGATGGTACCTACTATAGTTGTATATCTAGGCTCTCACCTACGTTGGTTGATTTAATGTATGTGCCAATTAGTACTTAATAAGTATTTTTATAAAATTTAGTACGACATCATGTATTCATGCATACAACCTTGAAAGTATAATGAATGTTAGGTAAGACTTATTTTATGCATTTGGAATATATGACTTGCTTTGCTATATCTAATTGATTGAATTAAAGTTATGTTTTTCATGTATTTTATGACTACTTTCTATATTGATTGTGGGGAAAATTAGTAGTTGTGCCTTAGAACACTAGATTATGATATTATGGGATATCATGAGGTGTAGTTATTTGGGTCTATTATGGTAGTTGGGAATATACAGTTTAATAAGAGTGTGAAACATACTTGGGAGGTATGATCTGTAGACATTATTTCCTGTATAGTTAAATAAGAATGTATGACTCATTTATGCATTGACAAAAATTAAAGTATACTTTGCTTATTCATATGTATAGTATGTGATGTGATATTATTGCTAGGAGGTGAAATCTATATGAATCTTTAAGTTATATACTATGTTATATATATTAGAGTTTGCATTGATGATGCTAATAGATAGTGAGATAGATTCCACTAGCCTAAGTAGAGCCACCAATGTTGGATAATCTAATCAAATGACGTGTGATGAAATTGGTTGATCTAGTGATTGTATGTTATTTGAAAACTTTGACCAAAGTAATTTTAGATATACATTGTCATTTCATATGATTGATTTACATGTTGTGTAATTTCATGCTTGAAACCTATTGTCTTTATGATACACATCACGTAGTAGTAAATCTTACAAGCACATGGGGTTCTAGCACATCTCACTAGATTCTCATACTATTCTATCTACCTATCCATGAAGGGAGGGCCATTACTTGAATAGGGGATTGTTGCTCCATGGTTGGTGTGAAAAAGCACTCGAATTATGCTCTCCCTCCCCACTGTAGTACTTACTTGGAGACAACACTTGTGATTATCAGTGATACATGAGTTGGTTCAACTCGAGCTCCAGAGTATCCAGTTATTAAATTAGGTTATATGCCTGAAGGAAATGTAATTGTATTATGTACTTGTTATATTTGAACAATAGTTGATGTATTACGAGACCAACCATATTGTATTTACTTCTTAGATTTTTAGAAAATGAATATTACATGCGGTATTTGAATTAGAAGTACCATTATTCTTAGTTAGGATTTAGATATGTTGTATCATGAATGTTAAGTTAATTATTTAATTTTTATAAAAAAAATTATTGCATTTTCTTAAGTATAACTTGAGGGGTTTTAACAACTGAGAACCAATAAAGTTAAAGTATTATATAAATTTATAAGAATTATGATTAAATTAAAGGTAATGTGGAGTAGGATAAGTCCTCGAAACAATAAATTATACACAAGTGTGGAAAGATTTACACTATGTAAAAGGGTCTTGTAAAAAAATTAGGTGTCTACAGAGCATCTTCAACTCAAAAACTTATGGATGTGATCACTATATTACATGGAGTTCCACCAAATTTAACACTACCTAACTCACCTTTGTAAGTGCCCATGATTCAAATTATCATTATTCATAATGTTTCCTAAGGTTTGAATAGTGGTCACTTCCACATGTGCTCCTTTTCACCCATCTTCCATGCCTCTCCATAAATTCCACACAATGTTTATATGTATTCCTCCATTCATGCTAGTAATTCACCTTACAAGTCATATAAATCTTAAATGAAAGTCTTAATAATTATACAACCATTACTTGGCAAAAAAATGATAAACTCACATTTTTCATGATGCCACACTCATGATATTCAAATAATTTCAAAGGTATGTCCTCACTCTGGACTATGAATATTTCAAGATATAAAATTGGTTTATTAAAGAGGCCTTTAAAAAATTTATTCAAATGTAATGAATGCAAATAACAAAGAGTATACTCATAAAATAAATCCAAATTACAAATGCAGCCTCTAATATTCTTATGAGACATTAAAATTATTTCACCAAATGTAACAAACAATGAGCATACTCCCAACATGCGAAAAAATAAGAGATTTGGAATATGGTGTGGACATCTAACATACTAGAGGGAATTATTTCAGATGTTATATTTACAAGTACCTATTGTCTTGTACCTTTGCCACATTGTATCTTTTTTAAACTTTATCTTTCAAATTTACCCCCTCTTTGAATCTATCATCCAATATCCAAACCTTATCAATGGTTGATATTAATTTTTGAATTATTTTTATTAATAATAAAAATAATAATAACGTACCTATTATTTTTCCTTCTCATATTCTTCCTAGGAAATAGAATGTTGTACAAGTATCATAAATTTATGACAATATATATATATGAAATACTTCTATGATATTATAGTATTTATAATATTCTTTGAAAATTTTATTCATATTTATGATTTACAAAATGATCCCATCTTATAAATTGGCATACACTTGACTTAAAAATCTATCTCAAATCTAACTTAAATCATAAAAAAATAATTACAAATATAAATTTTAAAATAAATTAATTGCTTTTACGAAATCTTAGAGACATCAAAGTGGCCAATGCTCCCTAACTTGAAAATATAGAGCAAAGTTAAAAAGAGAATGGGCTCTTTATCCTTATTGAAGAATAAAGAAATGATTATCCTTTGCTTTACTTATTTGAGATATTAAAGAAATAATTTAATTACAGAATAAAGAAATGATTTCCCTTTGCTTTATTTAACTGATAGATGAAATATAATTTCATTGAATAATAAATAAATGATCATTCTTTGCTTTACCTATATGAAAGATTAAAGAAATAATTTAATTGAAAATAAAGAAAAGACTGCTCTTTACTTTACTTCACTGACAAACAAAACAAATAAAGAAATGATTTCATTGGTTTTGTTACTTATTTTTCTTTATGTTGAGCCTTCCAATGAAAAGAATAATTTAAATGAATTCAATAAAAGTATTCAACAACAAATCAAATAATGGCAACACATTCATTGGAGAAAAATCATTCCTACTTTATTTATTCCTCACAATCTATTCTGGTTTGGAATGTAAGGAAGGAATATGAAGTCTCCATCTTTAAAAAAATTAGAGATTCCCATATATCGTGTCAAAAACTCATGCCAGAAATGGAATCTACTCTATTAAATTACTTCTATTTAAAGTTTGAATTGGGCAAGGGAATTTGTTTGTGGAATAACTTTGTAAAGAAGATTTATGGTTTTGCAAACATCTATGATCTGTGCAAGTAGTGATCAAGTTGTGTTGAGTTTTAGAGGGTTGGGTAGAAAATGGAGTTGGGTGGTCTCCAATAGTGGAATGTGTTACTTTCCATATATGTATTCCTAATATTGTTTGTATGGGATGTAGTCAAGGCATGTAGAATATGAATTTACTTTCATATGGCCTCTGAAGTTTATTTTCTTCAAAATCTTAACAATCTAACAATTAAAAATGAAGGGAGCAGTTCGTTCATGTCATCTATTGTACTTCTATTTATGGGAACCATCTCTCTTGTGTTTTACTTAGGCTGCACAACTTTAGATGGTAAGGCCTTATGTGATAAGCTGATACTCAATCTTCCACAAATGCTTTCAAAAAGTGTAGAAAATGAAAGTGATGAATGGGAGATGTTTAAAGAGAAGATATTCAAGTCATGAGTTACATCTTGTGGGTTACAGATTTCAATGTTCACTCCACCAGTTGGAATGATTATGACAATATGTGTTACAGTGATAGGAGCCAAAGTGATATCCCACAAATCTCTATTTCATCAAAGTAATAATAATTATAATGTGGGATTGACATTGTGGCTTCAGTGTGTTTTCATTCTAACAGGATGGATCATAATCTTGTGGAGATGATTAATGTTCCTACTTTGTGTTGTCATTGATAGAGATGGTACAACCATCTTATCAAATTTTCTATTATTTTTTGGTGGTTATGAGGGTGTAAGTTTCAAAAGAAAGAGCTTGTTTCATTTATTATGACATAGGACACATTACAAGATTTTGTCCATATCATTACTTCAAAAATAATGGTGTGCTATAATTGTGAGAAGATTGGTCAAATTAATAGATTCTATAATCAAAGGCCATCAAGTCAAAATCAATTCAATCAGGCTCCTAGAGTGTAAGGAAGAAGGTAAGTTAACTCATGGAAACCAAAGGTGGTAATTATGAGTCATGATGGATCTGTTGGTCTAATTAATTTGTTTGTTATGGTGGAGAATGCTAAATAAGTTAAAGAGTGTCAAGGAATCTCATTGTTTTTTCATGTTGTGGATAACAAGACCGAGCTCAAGGAGAGGACTAATGTCCTAGTTAAGGCTAGTTCTACGGTGTGTAGGGATCTAAGTGAAAGTTCTTGTATTGTTGGGCAAGTTTCATGTAGAGAACATCAGTTGTCTATGCTTAGTGACGAGGTTCAAAATTACAACGTGGATTCTTCAGATGAAAAGGTATGTCATGAATCTTTGTTGTCTCCATGTATTGTCAATCCAATCCTAGAAGAAAAGGAGAATGTTGTAATGGTTGAGCATGTTGCTTCTCTTAAGCCTAAGAAGAAGAAGTATAACTATAAGTATCAGATGACCAAGGAGGAGAAGGAATAAGATGAGTTGTGAGAAAATCCTAGTTTCACACTGTTCTAGGATATTGTGAAGTAGAGTGTCTCTATCTATGCTTCTTAAGAGACTCATTTTAGTAGATAAGCAAGTGTTTCTATGTATGTAGTGTCTGTAGGGTCATAATGGGTGTTTCTAGGTGGCCTAATGATATTGATTCAATGTCAAGAATAGTTTTAATACTTATAAAGGTTTGTGCGCTTCTTTTGTATGTGTTCCAGGTAGTTTTTGTGTCTTAATGATCCTATTTGTGCCAATTGAACATTTTTTAGTGCTCTCAGTTTTCTTAGTTTTGGCTTAAAGGCAAGCAGACCTAAAATGGGTTATAGGAATCCAAAGTTCCCAAAGGTATGGAGGCCAAAAAATTTATCCATAAGTGTGTAATGTTTGTCTCTAGGTGTGTAATAAGTTTTAGAGGAGGGTGTTGACCAGAAGGAGGTTTGTTGACCTTGTTTGTTTTGAGATTCTAGGGTTTTGGGATCTTTTAGAAAAGTGGATTACCTTATGATTTGAGATCATAAGCTTTTTAATAATTTAAATGTGCAATATGGGTTATCAAAATAAGCTTCATAGAGATTTGAAGGTTTATGGTTTTCAAATTATTCTTGATTTTGTCAAGTTGGAGGCTTAATTGGCTAGTAGGTTTGTGAAAGAAGTATGTTGCAGAAGATTATCTAGGTGATGTAAATTGGTGTGTTTGAGGGGGAATATTAGAGTGATCCATATGTGATGTTTAAGGTGTTGATAATATGTCTAATAAAAGTTATGGCCTCTGCAAGTTCTAGGTAGGACTAGAAGGAGACTAGATAAGCCTTGTAAGAAGAAGAGAGTTTTTTGTTCAATTTATCCAAAATATTAAGGCATGAGTGTTTTAAGGAGATTTATCAAGTTTTTTTATATCATTTTTCCTATTTTTTGAGTGTCATGAATTTCTATTGGTGGTCCTTATGATAACTTGAGATAAAATGCTAGTAAACCTGTATGGTGGTTCTTCATGGTGTGTGGAGATCTAAAGATGATCAGTAGTTATAATTTCTCAAAAATATTAGGGGGAGTCCCTCTCAGATGTTTCTTGGTTATTTAAATCATATTTCATTATTGTTTGTGTTCTTTATTTATTGGTCATAGTGCTTGGTTGAAGAGAGTGTTGGCATGGAGTACGAGGAAGTAGTCAAGGCAAAGAAAAGGTAGGTTCAAGGTAAGGAGGAGTTTGTATCATATATATAAGGTTTTCTCTCTAGGTTTTTTTATTTTTAGGTCCTTAAGATCAATTTGTGCCCACTTTTTCATTATTTCAAAGGGGGAGAAGACTCAAATTATGAGAGTACTTGAAAAGAGAGAAGGAAGGTGAGTTGTATATTGTTTCATGATGGGTATTGACATCAATCACAAAGAGGGGAATTGTTGGAGAGTTATGAATGATGTCATATTGATTTAATGGAGTTTTCCAGGTGAGTGGATGAAGTTCCTTAATATTCTAAGTGACAATGACAAAGTGTACAATGTGCTTGTCCTAGTATATTTGAAGTAGGCTTGTTTGATCTTCTATTTTGGCATGGTTAGGGATGATTAGGGATGATTAAGGATGAATGTGATGATTTAAGGATGTGTAATAGGTCTCATAGGTTGTATTATATGATTTGAGTGCTTGTGTGCATGATTATAATTCATTTAGTAGTTCATAGTTTTCATATATACCTTTTGGGTCTAATGGCAGAGAAATCTAAGTGAGCAGATTGATGATGTTAGTATTCACACATGTGGATGAGTCAGGGGGAGTTGGTCATATGGTTGTGACAGTCCCAAGTTTATATGAATCAATTTTTAGGTAATGTGATGAAGTGTAACCAAATATATATGGGTGTAAAGTTGGCTTCTTAGATAGAATTCACTAAACTTCCATACTTAAGCCAAATTTGTAAAGGAGTTGAAGCACAACTGAGTAAGCATATTGATGTAATCATATTTCATATGTGTGGAATTTTTAGAAGGATTTGATCATATGGGTCTATTAAAATTTTTACCTATTTTATATTCACTAAATTTTAGGTCATGCAACAAAGTGCAACAAAATATATTTAAGTACAAAGTTGACCTCTCATGCAGTTTGACTGTGTTTTTTAATTTCAAATAGAGTTGAGTAAGAAGTTTATTGATGTTATATTTCACACATATAAAGGTGTTAGGAGGAAATGGTACCATGGGTTTCTTTATTTTTGTGCTTAGTTTTTATGCACTAAATTTTAGGTCATGCGATGATTCACATTAGAAGATATGCATGTGCAAAGTTGGCCTTCCAGTCATTTTTAGGCATAGTCGGCACTATGGTAAAAAAATTGAGTAGGCATATTAATGTAATTATATATTAAATATATGAATGTTTTAGAATCATCTTGATATATGGTTGGATTCCCCTATGAAAGGTGATCTTATAGTTCAAATCTCAGATTATGCGTCTAAACATAACAAAAGTTATTGACGTTCAAAGCTGGCTTCTCAAATAGATTACAATGGTTCCCATAGTCAATTTTGCACAAGGTAAAGTTCAAGAAACTCTCAAGGATATATATGGAGTGTTTTTTCTAAGATTTTATGGATTATTGAGATGGTAATAAGTGTTTGAGGTTTAATGTTGAGTAAAGGTAAAGGATAAGGATATAACAATTCGTATTTAATTGTGTGATCGAGATCAGTGACATGAGTGGAGTCAAAGTGGTCAACCTATTTAAATTTTAAAATAGTTAAATACTGAAATCCTTTCAATAAAATCAATGGTACATGATTGATCTAAGTAGCGAGTACACGAGATGATGGCAAGGTGTTCAAGGTTTAACTGTGACTGTTGGCATTTGAATTTTGCAAAGGGAAAAACTAGTGCTTTGTATTTTGGCTGTAACTTTTGATCTAAGATGAATTTGATGGTGTTGTGAAAATAAAAATTATAGAGGACTCCATTACACATATAGTGAACCTAGTTATATGGTATGATTGTTTTTAAAATCAAATATATTGTGCTCTAAATTTGACTATGTGTTTGACCATGGACTATAAGTGACCAGAGAAGGATAATTGAGCTTGTGTTGATGTTGTTTAGATGTTTCATGATGACCTAGATATTGGAGAGTGTGTAAACTCCATAAGGATCATTTGTATGGATTTTGGAGGTGTGATAAATATATCTTGAGTATGAACAATACTTAAGAAGTTGACTGTGTGTTCGTTCATAGTGTTCTTATGTGCAAGGTCATTGTTTGAGTTGATTGTGCATACATAGAGGTGAGTAAAGATGACTGTGGTCATTTCAAGAAGTCAAAGGGGTCATGTGGAGTGGAATAATTCATTTTAAATTGGTTTTATGATTTTATTTTTCTTGATTATGTGCTAAATGGGTGAATAGGTCTCTATGAAACCTATAAGAGCTACAAGGGCCTAATTAAAAGGTGTAGCTACTTAAGGGTGACCCATAGATGTTATGGCTGACCTATGAAGATTATTTTGAGTTGTGTATTGATGTGAAATAATATTTTAGGGTTAAGGCAAGTCTAATGGCCAACCAATAATTTATTTATCATGAAGGCTTTATATAGAGAGAAACTAAAGGAGATGGTTTCTAGGCTTATGTGAGAGGAGTGAGCATTGAAGTGAAGAAGAAAGGAGTAGTAGTGTGCCAAATGGATGGGTTGATGAGTAGATCAGATTAAGGACTATGTGTATGACTAATATGTCATTTTTTTGATGTTATAATAGTGATCTTGTAGGTTAAGGATGAATGAAGAGTTATAGAGTGATCCAAAAGGATGTTTTGGATGTATTGTGAGTGAGTGAAGGATAGATGGTGTCTTTATGAATGGTGTTTGATTTGAGGGATATATCATAGTATGGACTATGTATATGACCATTTTTTCATGTTGTTGATGTGGTGATAAAGTTGTTGCTAAGGAGTGAAGAGTGATCCAAAAGGTGGATTTGGATGCATTGAGTGTGCAGAGTTGAAGAGAGTTGATATACTTTGTATCTCCATCAGATAAGCAGGCAATCAATGTTTAGGAGATGTTATGTTATTAGGTGTTGTTTTAGTTTCTCAAAATCTAAGGGTTATATCCTCCTTTCAAGGTGAAACTTGATAGAAGTCTAGTTTTTGTGGTTGCTCAGCTAGACATGTGTTGTAGCACCTTGTGGGATTGTAGGCTCACTAAATAAGGGATAGCAATTCCTTGATCAAACACATTAACATGAAATCTTTCCATAAATAACTTTAATTATAAGGTGAACCTAAGATGTTTAATGTTCAATATGGGAACTTACTAAAATTTTTAGTGTAGAATATTTTGAACTTGAACTTAATTGTCTGATCATTATGGGAACTTACCTATGATCATGCCACTTGGCAGACATCCCACCACTCAAATTATTTTCCTTTAAGCAAACACTTTGTAGGCTATTTGTTCCTTATGACTTAGTGTGCCTACTTGATTTTCCACATCTAAAGGTAAAGGTCAAATAAGACTAGGAATTTGATTAGAGTACACTACATATGATTCTACCATGTGACCACACTATACTTAAGAATGGAAATTTTAAGACTTTATTGATGAAATATATCTTATTATATCAATAAATGGGACAAAAATATATAAGACTATTCACAAAAAATGTAGTAAAGGGCATGCAAAAAAGACCACAAATTAGGCCATGCCTAGGATAAAAGCAACATACCAACTAGGTCGAGCCTAACATAGATATATAACATCAAAAAGAGAGATCCACTAGGAAATAAAATGGCATAGTAAAAATAATGGCAAAAGGGGAATCTTTATCATGGGGATCACCACATCTAGAGCTTGGTAGATCATCCCTATCAAAAATAGGGTATCAACAAGAGACAAAAAAAAATTGATTACTTTCCCCCTGAGCTTATGCATCTTGCTCCATATGATGGGAAAATGGCCAAAGTAAGCCAAGGGAACACTTTATCTAGAGACAATTGTCAGCCACCCTGAGATCAATCAGTTAGATAACTTGATTTGTGTTACCCCAATAGAGGTGGAGAGTCCCACCTTTGAGTGTGAGGTGAATGCATATGTGTAGATCCTCACTCTCTATGAAGAGCTATGGGAAGAGAGTGGTTCCTTTGAGGAGAACCTTTAGAGAGATTATGAGAATGTTGTTGTGACTGGCTGATGTGAAATCCACACCATGGAGGCCCACTACCACCTCTCAGTGGAATATTCCTAAGTGTTTAGAGTGGCATGTGAGCCACATTACACATGGCATCCCCCCAGTGATGAATTAAACTTTGTATATGCTCAATATCCATATCACACTTATTATTTTGAACTTGAATCTAAAAAATAACACTAGAGATAACCATAGACTTATTATAGATATAAAAGTGATTGCCAGCAACAACATTAGATAACATAGCTAAATCCCTTTATTTCCATATCTAAAATAATAATTTCACTATAAAATCATGCCAAACTTGGTGTATTATTATCGCATCTTTGGACTGTCATTAAAGAGAATATGATTCTAGCTAAAAGACTCAAGGCAAAAGGGTCTAAAATATTATGGATCCAAGACCAAGTACTTTAGGCCTTAGTAAAAAGCCAAAACAAGTGCACAATAATCTCCAAATTCCCATAGGATGGGTATATGGGATGCACCACCCCTAATTAAACCAATATTGTCCCAATGTGAATCCCTTGATACAGTATACACCAAGCAAAGTGAATAATCTTAGGTTTGACACAAGAAGACAAAATAGTTTGAAAGTGTCTATTCTAGACTGAAAGGGGTGAATGAATATCCCTTCTGTAATTTAGCTTATCAACCATATGAATATGTGTCAAAATACATTCATATTCTTAACGAACAATGTAATTTTAGAAAGGGCTGTCAACATAACATTTCCAGTCCTTCCACCAAGGGTGAGAAGAGGTGCCTATGATTTTTTTAATCAAATCAGCAAGAATTTCCTCGATAATCTCTTCATAGGAATCCTTGTCCACAGATGATAGTTTAAATTTCACTTTGCCTTCATCTAAATAAATTCAAAACTGAGAGTGTTTGCAAAAAAATCTTACACAATACAAATTCCTCTTCAAAATAACATAAGAGAATGAATCCATGGCACCTTTTTAAGAGGGATGACATAATAATTGATAATAGGGGACCACCAAAGTGAATGTTGTTTGATAGAAAAGTGAACCCCAAACCACTCCATAACAAGTAGGTTTTAAATTTTTCCCAAGATTTACAAATGTTTTAAATCAGAAAAAACCCAATAATTTTCACAATGGTTATAAGGGTAAGAAGGTTATAAAAACCTAGACCTTTCCAAGTAAAATGACCATAAGGGGTGCCTTTAGAAATGAAACTATGAATTAAAACTTTCCAGGATCAATAGCCTTCAATGGATAGACAATCTATTTGACATAGAGAGGTAAGCATTGATGATAAATGTTTATCAAACCCATACCTTCCACCTCTTGGGGAAGACAACATAATTCTTAGGCCACCCTATGGAACCCTTTGCCAGTGGATGGATTAGCCCATATGAAATATTTGAACAATTTTTCATGATTTTGGATTGAATTTTTAGACGACACCCAACATGAAGAGTAATACACAAGGGTGTATGCAATCACTTTGGAGTAAATTTGAAACTTTCCCACAAGTGATAAGGGTTTGGTGGTCCAATACGAAATCATTTTCATAACACTATCCACCACATACTACCATAAGATAGAGAGGGAGGCTTGGAATGCAAAGGGAATACCCAATAACTTAAACTTTTCATCATGTTGGAGCCATTTCCAATCATAGAGGCTCAACCAAGGAGGCAGAGGGAGGAAGGCTTGTCTGTAACATTCAGTTTTTTGTCCATTGAATAGAAGAGATGGAAATAAGACAATAAATATCAACATAATGCATAGCATTATCAATATTGGCTTAATCCTCAATGAGAGTGATAAATGAGTCATCAACAAATTTCCCATTAAGGAGTTCCAAAGGCTCTTTAATAAAAAGGTAAATATAGTGAATAATCCCTTGAGATTGAGAATTTGCCAATAAATATCCAAAACCTTCATTAGTGATAAAATATAGATTAGGTGTTAATAGGAAACCTTTCCTAATGGATTTAAAAAGACCAAATTTCTCAGAGATGACTCCATTAATGGAAAAAAATGTTGAGGCATCAACAAAAAGCATTTTAACTAATTAGAATAAATATAGGCCAAATCCTAAGGTTTTTGACATAGTCAAAATAAATGGCTAGTCAATGTGATCATAGTATTTTTCAAAGTCAATTTTAATAAGCATAGCCTTATGATTGGAATGGTGAGCCCATTTCATACCCTCCTATAAAAAAATGAAATCATAAAGAATGCACTTACCTTAAATTAATTAGTCTACTCAAGTTGTACAATCAAGGGTATAAGGTGGTGAATATGAAGTACTAATGCTTTGGCAATGATCTTATAAGATACATTGAGCAAAGCGATGGGCTAAAAATTGTAGATTAATTCGAGGTCTCCTTGTTTTAGGATGAATTTGTTGTTCCCCTTTTTTATTATATAACCCAAAGTCTGGGTGTGGAAAGATTCAAGATAGAATTGATATACGTTTGTCCCAAAAATTTACCACATATTTTTATAAAATTCTCAAGGAAAGCAACTAAAACTAGGAGCTTTAGCATTAGCCATTTGCATCACTACCTCATGCAAATCCTCAATGAAAAGTTTTCTATCACACAAAACTTATTGAACATGATTTAGCTTGTAAGGTAAAACCAAGAAGAATTCTTTAAGAGCTTTTTGTTTCTCTAAGGAAGGTTCCTTAGCTACAAACATTTCTTGATAGTGCCTCACAAAGGGTTGAATCATGTCTGAAACTTCAATAAGGTGTTGACAAACATCATATGTGGATTTAATTTATTGATAGGTACGCTTGGATCTGAGGATTTGAAAACTCTATCACCCACTTTATGCCAATGCAGACACCTTCCGATTTGATCCCCCTAAGCATTGTAATTATATGTAATTTAGATACATTGTCTCCATACCACCACCTATAGATACAATGGCTCATAGAAGGGGTTTTTTTCAAGCATGGTCACCATATGGCTTAACTCTAATGAGATAACAAAATAAGAGCATCATCATATCTTGGCCAATTAATGACCATAAATTCAAAGAAATATGTCATTACAAGTGAGCACGTCAAACCACCATTGTATCTAGCCTTGATGATGACTTAGTTGCGGGACTAGATTCCAAACTCAATGAATGTGGGCCATAGTGGGACCATGCTCTAAAAAATTTGTATGCAAAAAAAAATGTTTTTTTTTGGATTTTTGGCCTTTTGAAAAGCCAAGTGATGCGAAAATAGATGACTAAATGGTTGAAAGGACAAAATTTGGCATGGTTTCAACTGACAAAGAATAAACATTAATGAACTAGAAGTATGGTTGTGTAGAGAACATAACCCAATAAATACATTTGAGCATGTGATCAGACCCACCCTAAATATTGGTCCAGGTATACCAAACTTTAGATGTGGGATTGCAATTAGTGTTGGGGTCATAAAACCTAATTTATTTCCCACAAAAATCCAAGTTGTTGAATTTATTGTTATATACTCAAATTCAACCATGGAAAGTGAAACTATAGGTTGTTTATTTGAATCCCATTAAATGGTTCCTAACCCAATATATCCAAATGTGATATTTTTATCATCAAGACTACCATCCCAATCACTATTTGTATATCCAACTAACTGAAAAATATTTGTTTTTGCATATAAAACTTTATATCCTCTTATTCCATTAACATACATCAAGATCATTTTGCCTACTTTTCAATGTTACTCTTTTGGTGTCTCCAAGAATCTAGAGATCAAATTAACTTCATACAAGATATTCAATCTAGCTATAGCTAAATACATTAAGCTTCCCACCAGGCTATTGTACTATGTGGGATCCACATTACTATTACAATATTCCTTATGTAATTTCATACTTGTTTCAATTGGTATGGATACTAGTTTGTTGTCCAACATTCTAAATATATTAAAAAAAATCTTTTGCATACTTTGCTTGGGATAAAATGATACCTTCATTTATTTTTTTAACTTCTATGCCAAGAAAATATTTCAACAAAATTAAATCAGTCATCTCAAACTCTCTTTTCATGGCTTATTTGATGTCTTCTACGGTCTAATTTGAATTTACAATAAAGATTAGGTCATATACATATAAAATAGAAATGAAAATATCACCTTATTTGCTTGCCTTTATGTAGAGAGTGGGTTCACTATCACTTTTGCTAAATCCATTACTCAATAAATAAGAATCTATTTAGTTGTACCAAGCCCTTGGTGCTTGTTTGGGCACATACAATGATTTATTCAACCTATACACCTTGTTCTCATGCAATATAATCTTATAACTAGGAGGTTGTACCGCATAAACCTCTTCTTTTATCACTCCATTCAAGAAGGCTAACTCGATATCCATTTGATGCACCTTTCATTTATGTTAAGCAGTTATAACTATGATTATTCTCATTGATTCTAGCCTTATTATGATAGTAAATGTCTAATTGTAATCACATCAAGACTATTGCTTGTATCCTTTAACAACTAGCCATGTCTTATGTCTTTTAATCTTCCCTTTTGGAATGGTTTTGGTTTTGTAAACCAAATTGACACCTCTGACATCTTTTGTTAGCTGAAAGGTTTAGTAGTTCCCATGTCTAATTTTTATCTATTGCATGCATTTTCTCATCTACTGCTTCACACCACTTGTTTTCCTTAATTACATCCTAAAAATAAATAATATTAGCTACTAAAAATAGAGAAAAACTCATAGTTTCATCCTCATTTTATTCATACCTTGACTATTGATATATGTCTTACAAACTCCTTGTTCTACCTAAGTGTTGATTTGAGTTAGAGGATGACAAGGTTGTCACATGAGTTTCTCCTTGAGATCCTTGTTAGTTTTTTACACAAAATGAATCAATGATTTTATAAATAGGAATCTAAATCTATGTTTCAGTGATTATACCAATAGTTAGTTTACTCTCAAGTAAGGGTACACTAGCCCTTATTTATAATTGTCATTTTTATTGTATATATTCCCATGATGCATGCTCTATAAATTGACCATATTGATAGATTATTAGTTCTTTAGTCACTAGATTTTATAACTAGTAAGCTTTTTATTTCTCACTATATCCAATGAAAATGATTTTTTCTCCTTTGTTATCCCACTTTAATCTTCTTTGCTTGGGCACATGTGCATATGCCACACATCCTAGAATTTGTAAGTGTTATATGCTTCACTTTTGATTGATCCATGATTATTGAGGAATCATATACCTAACGCTCTTAGTAGGGCATGTATTTAACAAATATACTATTATTTTTGTAACTTTAGCCTAAAACTCATTGGATGGTCATTTGGATTTTAACACACCCCTTGCCATCTATTAGATGGTTTGGTTCTTCCTCTCAGCTACACCACTTTACTGTATAGTGAATCTCGCTATAAATTACTTATTTATCCCATTATCCTTGAAAACAAACATAAAATAATTTGATATGTATTCTCCCCCTTTGTCAGTTCTCAAATTATTTATGTAATGGCCACTCTACTTCTCAATAATGGCCTTGAACTTCTTGAAGATTTAAAATGTCTCTTATTTTTTCTTTAGAAATAATACCCATGTCTTTATGCTGAAGTCATCTATGAAAGTAATGAGATAATCATTCTTGGATAAGGATGGGGTCTTCATGGGACCACATAAATCTGAATATATCATCTCAAAAAGAGATCCATCTCTCCATGACTTACCTGAAGGAAAGGCATTCTTATGTTGCTTCACTAATATGTAGCCATCATAAAATTTGTTTAATTTTTATATTATGGGTATTATTCTTACAATTTGCTTCTTTTAAATAAGTTTCATCTCACTAAAACTCAAATGTCCATACCTAAGGTGCCAAAGAGTAGAATCATCCACTATAACTATTTTACACATTGTTGATAACTCACTTGGCATCCTCAAGGGAAACATTATATTTATTGTCGTCTTGAATATTTCAATATACCTATTGCTACCACTTATATCATAAATAATGTAGTCTCCATTTTCAAATCTCACTTCTATGGAGACTAGATGGGAAAAACACCATTTTATAATAAGATATTCTTTATGGGCGACGTGGATATAGAAAAAAGAAGTTACATGCAATGTGTGTGCAAACTTATCTCCTTACATTCATATAATAATGAGAGGTAGTTAATGAATCTAGCAATATTCTATTTGGTAGATATCATAGCTACTTGTATTTCAAAATTACCATATGTGTTGTTTCAATCCTACAAACAATGGGCACTAAACTTACAAGAAAAAAGGGTACAAAAAGCAATCAAAATAGCAGAAAAGCTTAGGAGAATAATGTAAAAGTGGAATTCAACACCAAAAATAAGAAAGCATATATGAAGGGAGGAAGAGAGCATCAAAAAAGTTATTGAAATGGATGAATAGCATAGAGTAGTCAGACTAGTGAAAATAGAACCAGGAAAACATCGCAAGAGGAATGAAAAAAGTGAAGACATCGAAGGAGAAAGAGATAGTGGAGGTGAAATAAGGGAGGTTAGAATTGGTATATAAATACTCCATGAATGGTATTGTAACATATCTACTCTGTAATAATTATTTAACATTTAGTTATTGGGTTTAGGGAACTGGTTACTCTTGTATTTATAGAGTCAGAAAGGGTAAGAAATGGTGGTCCTAGTATAAATAACCCACTCCATCATGTGACAATATAATTAATGACCCTACCAACCCCTTATATCAAAAAATATATATCTAAGATTTTACTATCAATAAATTTGTATCTGTGCCACTTTTATGTGTCTTTTCCAATCATATGACAAATAAAATTGTTTGGTAGAGACAACACACAATTTAAGTAATATATTTATTTGATAAATCTATGATTACCAAAACATAACCCCAAACAAATTTTTTTCTTGAATTATTGGTGTGAGATTGTTCATAAGATAGAAAGAAAATATCTCAAGATAAATACGTTTCATAGTTTTTTTGATATTGGTAACCCATTTTTATTATTATTATTTTGGGGAATCTTCTATATCTATGGGGAGTAATGCCACCTAAATAATCAACTACCAATAGCAAGGGAAACTCAAACATGGGGCATATTGAGTAAAGCCCACCTTCTTTACCGTTTAGTCACCACCACAGGGACAAATACACTCCATAGTTGATCGGCATTTGCCAACTATAATCACCATAAAATAAATATTTTATTTTATAAATCATTTAATAATTGATTGATCACCTCAAGTACACCACAGAAGCATCATCATTCCTACATTAACTCTTCCTTGTCATAATGCCACATTTAACAAAGGGTATAAAATGTCAAGTCCCTTCTAGATAACATGTTTATGTTAAGAAATAGATTATATTTGATCATTGTATATTTATTTCTATGCTTTTTTTTGTTTTAGTGTGTGTGTGTGTGTGTGTGTGTGTGTGTGTGTGTGTGTGTGTGTGTGTGTGTGTGTGTGTGTGTGTGTGTGTGTGTGTGTGTGTGTGTGTGTGTGTGTGTGATAAATTGTATGAGATGCAAGGTGTAATTATGGGTAGACTCTAATGTAAAAATGTTGTTGTGCCATGTTATATAATATTTATGATACATGATATATGTTCAATCAAACATTGTAATGAAACACATGGAATCAAATTTATAAGTGTATATAAAGAGGATATTTATGGACACTTAATTACCTGGTATTCGATATGTATGTTTATACATATTTAGATATTTATAGTTACTAATTTCAAATGTAATGTAACATTTTAAATCACAGTTCTAAAGCTTTTGAATGAACACATGTCACCATGTCAATGCACCTATCAATGTTCTGGTAGAAACATAGTTTGACTTGTAGCTATTAACCTTGCATAATTTTTACCAATGTATATCTAATCAATTTTATTAATATGCATGATGTCCATGGCTAAAGGATACAAAGAGCCTATAACGTTACTTCCACTCTCGTTATTGCTAAGTAGTTCTACTAGAATTTAAAAAGAAACAAAATTCATGTGTTAAAACATCCACATATCCCCCTTTACTTTAAAGTCTAAGTTTTTTTTTCAAACTATGTGACTCAACAACCCCATGCATCCTTTTTTATTGCTAAATGTTATATCTTTATACCACAAAATTTGAGTTGTGTTTTAGGAAATCCATGGTGTCATGACCCTGTGATTGTCTCCTAACTACCACATGTTCACTTTTGATATTGAAAGTTTTATTAAATTATTATGATCTCTTAATTTAATTTTTCAAATGTTGTTAGTGGTATCTTAAAGTCATAGCCACATCATATTCACAACTCATATTGGTAGCAGTTTTGATCCAAAACAACATTGTTTGTCTGGGTGGAAATCCTTTGGTATTGTAAGTTAACTTTTCTCATGATGATCTTAGATGTTAATATAGAATCCATGTCATTTTGAGCTTCATGCTCTTCTCTATAATTTCTTATGTTTGATCAAGTTCACATAGAAAAGTAACAGACCTGGGGGTCTAGGATTGAGCCACATGGCACATATCCCACTACTTGAAGTTTCACTAGGATTCCCTCTAGAAATTACATTCTATAAACTTTATGTGAGTCTATGAATTTGTGGCCCAAGGATGCAACCTGAGTTAACTAATGTAGGTCAAAAATAATTAGACTGGTCAATGTGAAATCTTTCCACAAATAATTTTAATTATAAGGTGATTAATACAAGATGTTTAATATTTGAGATTATGTGGCCATTTTTCACATAATAGACTTAAATGTTTTACCTTTTGGTTAGAGACAAAAATTATTCATGATTGTGACAAGTGCCACCCATACCAATGTCACACACTTAGGATCTTCACATGAAGGCTGTAAGAAATTTTTGCTTGCATATGGTGTAAACATGTTACATTATGAAAATGGGTTAATGTGTGAATAGTCACAGTGCAAGCATTATATTTTATTTATGTGGGGCCACATAAATATTATGAAGAATCTTTTATATTCAAGGGTATGGTGTTCTAGACAATGTGTGGATAAATCTATGCACATAATGCGTGGACGCATAAAGTGGTCTAATTATTATTATAAAATTTGAAGTGGATAATATTTTGAACTCAGAGTTAATTATGTGATCACTATGGGAGGTTACCTATGATCATGCCACTTGGCAGAGATACCACCACCCAAATTATTTGCTTTTAAGCAAACACCCTATGGGTTATTTGATCCTTGTGACTTAGTGAGTTTATTCAATTTTCCACATGTAAAGGTAAAGGTCAAAGAAGACTAGGAATCTGATGAGAGTACACTACATAGGATTCTACCATGTGACCACGCTATACTTAAGAAAGGAATGTTTGAATTTGTTTTGATGAAATAAATCTTATTATATCAATAAATAGGATAAAAATATATAAGACTATTCAAAAAAAAGTAGTAAAAGACATGCCAAAAAGTCCACAGACTAGGTCACTCCTAGCATAAAAGCAACATACCAACTAGGCCAAGCCTAGCAGAGATCTATAACATCGAAAAAAATATCCACCAAGAAATAAACTGCCATAGTAAAAATACTAGAAGAAGAGGGGTCTTTATCATGGGGATCACCACATCTAGAGTATGGTAGATCATCCTTGCCAAAAATAAGGTCTCAACCAAATCCAAAATAATTTTGAGCACTTTCCTCTTGAGCTTTTGCATCTTGATCCGTGTGATAAGGGGAATGGCCAAATCAAGCCAAGGGAACACTTTATTTGGTGATAATTGTAAGCCACCCTAAGAATTATCAGGTAGATAAATTGATCTGTGTTGCCCCAATAGAGGTGAAGAGACCCACCCTTGAGTGTAAGGTGAATGCAGAGGTGGAGATCCCCACCCTCTATGAGGATCTAGGAGAGGATAGTGGTTCCTTTGAAGAGAACCCTAGGAGAGATTACAAGAATGTTATCATGATTGGTTGATGCAAATCCACCTCACAGAGGGCCACTGCCATCTCTCGATGGATTATTCATAGGTGGGTAGTGTCGCATGCAAGCCATATTGCACATGGCATCCCCCCAATGATGAATTAAGATTTGTATATTCTTATATCCATATAAAATTTATTAGTTTTAACTTGAATCTACAAAAGAACACTAGAGATAACCATAGACATATTATAGATACGAAAGTGATTGTCAACAAAAACATTATAGAACATAGATAAATTCCTTTATTTTCATATCTAAAAAATATTTTCACTCTAAAATCATGTATGTCAAACTTGGTGTACTATAGTGGCATCTTAAGACTATCATCAAGGAGAATATTATTCCAGATGAAAGACTCAAGGGGAAAGGGTCTGAGAAAATCATGTATCCAAGACCAAGCACCTTAAGCCTTAGAAAAAAACCAAAAAAAGAGCATAATAATCTCTAAATTCCCACATGATTGGTATATGGGATGCACCACACCTAATTGAACCAATATTATCCCAATATTAATCCCTTGATACAGTATACACCAAACAAAGTGAGCAAGCTTAGGTGTGACACAAGCAGACCAAATAGTTTGAAAGCATCTACCCTAGACTAAAAGGGGTTAATGAATATCCCATATAGCATAGATATTATCCACAATATTAATATGCATAAAAATACATTCATGTCCTTTATACTCAATGTAATTTTATAAAGGGGTGTCAACATACCATTTCTAGTCCTTCTACCAAGGGCAAGCAAAGGTGGTTGTGATTTTTTGAAGCAAATCAGTTAGAACTACCTCAATAATCTATTCATAGGACTCCTTGTCTATAGAGGAAAGTTTAAATTTCAGTTTTATTCATCCTAATAAATTCATAACCAAGAGTGTTTTTAAAAAATCATGCATGGTACAAATTCTTCTTCAAAATAACATAAGAGATTGAATCCATAGAACCATTATAAGAGGGATTACATGATAATTGATAATAGGGGACCACCAAAGGGAATTTTGGTTGATATAAAGGCAATATCTAAACACTGAACAACTTCATAACAACTAGGGTTTAACATTTTCCCAAGCTTTCCAAATGCTTTTAATCAGAGAAGACCCAATAATTTTCATAGTGGATATAAGGGTAAGAAGGTTAGAAAAACCTAGACCTTTCCAAGTAGAATGTCCATGAGGGGTGCCTTTATAAATGAAATTATGATTTAAACCCTTCTAGGATTAATAGCCTTCAATGGCATAGACAATACATTTGACATAGAGAGTGGATCATTGATGATAAATGTTTATCGAACCCATACCTCCCACCTCTTATGGAAGACAACAGAATTCCTAGGCCACCTATGGAGCCCTTTTTTAGTGGTTGGATTATCCTATGTGAAATATTTGAGCAATTTTTCAAGCTTTTGGAACAAATTTTTAGATCACACCCAACATGAAGAGTAATAAACAAGGGTGGATGCAAGTACTTTGGAGGAAATTTGAAACTTTCCCTCCAATAATAAGGGTTTGGTGATCTAATATGAAAGCTTTTTCGCAACCCTATTCACCACATACTACCATAAAATAGAAGGGGAGGCCTGAAATTCAAAGGGAATACCTAAGAACTTGAAATTATCATCATATTAGAGCCACTTCTATTCATAGAGGATCACCTAAGAAGGCAAAGGGAAGAAGGCTTGTCTGTAACATTAGGTGTTTTCCATTGAATGGAAGAGTTAAAAATAAGACAATAAATATCAACATAATGCATAACATTATCAATATTGGCTTCATTTTCAATGAGAGTGAGAAATGAGTCATCAACAAAATTCTCATTGAATAGTTCCAAAGTCTTTTCAATAAGAAGGGAAATATAGTGAATAAGCCCTTGAGATTGAGCATTAGCCAGTAGATATCTAAAAACTTCATTAGTGAGAAAATATAGAGAAGGTGTTAATAGGTAACCTTTCTTAAAGGATCTAAATAGACCAAATCTCTCAGAGATGACTCCATTAATGGAAAGAAAGGTTGAAGTATCAACAAAAAGCATTTGAACCAATTGGAATAAATCTAGGCCGAATCCTAAGGTTTTTAACATATCTAGAATAAATGGCCAATCAGTGTGATCATAGTACTTTTTAAAGTCAATTTTGATAAACATAGCCTTTTGATTAGAGTGGTGAGCCCATTCCATACCCTCCCACATAAAAATTAAATCATCTAGAATGTACTTTCCTTGAATCCAGTCGATCTACTCAAGTTGAACAATCAAGGGTAGAAGGTGGTGAATATAAAGTACTAATGCTTTGGCAATGATCTTATAAGATAGATTGAGCAAAGTGACAGGATACCAATTGCAGATTAATTCAAGGTCTCCTTGCTTTAGGATGAGTTTTATGTGCCATTTTTTATAATAGAACCCAAGGACTAGGTGTGTAAGTCTTCGAGATAGACTTGATATATGTCTAGCCTAATAATATCCCACATTTTTTTTTAAATTCACAAGGAAAGCCATCAAAACTAGGAGTTCTGTCATTGGCCATTTGTATAACTTTCTCATGCAAATCCGCAATGAAAATTTATCTATCACACAAAACTATTTGAACATGGTTTAGATTTTAGGGGACAACTAAGAGACATTGGTCAAGAGCTTGTTGTTGCTCTAGGGATCTAGGTTCCTTAGCTATGAACACTTGTTGATAGTGCCTCACCAAGGGTTGGATCATGTATGGAACTTCAGTGAGATGTTGACCAGCATCATATATGGATTTAATCTATTGAGAGGTATGCTTGGACTTGAGAATTTGAAAAAAAACTTTGGAAAATCCATCACCCACATTAATCCAATCTAGACACATTTTGATTTGA
Organism: Torreya grandis; assembly: GCA_037957365.1. Lineage (NCBI taxonomy): Eukaryota > Viridiplantae > Streptophyta > Pinopsida > Cupressales > Taxaceae > Torreya > Torreya grandis. The sequence goes on from JARHVA010000183.1 coordinate 6,962,327, forward strand.
GCCCCCTAAGCATTGTAATAGTATGTAATTTGTATACATTGTCTCAATCCTACCACCCATAACTATAACGACTTACAAAAGGTGGTTTTATCAAGCATGGCTACCACATGGCTCAAATATGATGAGGTAATAGAATAAGAGAACCATCATATCTTGGCAAACTAATGACATAAATTCAAAAAAATATGGCATTACGAGTGAGCGCATCAAACCACCACTATATCTAGCCTTGTTAATGAGTTGGTTCGGGGAAAAGATTCTAAACTCAGTGAATGTGGGCCATGGTGGGACCATGCTCTAACAAATTTGTATTCATAAAAAAAATGGATTTTTGGCCTTTTAAACTACCAAGTGATGAAAAGCGGATGGTCAAATGGTCTAAAGAAAAAAATCTGACATGGTTTCAACCAACAAAGAATAAACATTATTAAATGATAAGTATGGTTGTGTGGAGAACATAACCTGCTCAATACATTTGAGCACATGATTAGACCCACCTTGAATATTGGTCTAGGTGTACCAAACATTAGATCTAGGATCATGATTAGTGTTGGGGTCATAAAACCCATATTTATTTCCCACAAAAATCCAAGCTACTAAATTTGTTGTTATATACTTGGCTTCAGCCATGTAAAGTGAAACTATAGGTTGCTTCTTTGAAGCCCATGAAATGGTTCCTGACCTAATATGGAACCCATATCTATGTGTTCTCTTTCTATCATCAAGACTATCAACCCAATCACTCTCTATATCCAACCAACTAAAAAATATGTGTTGTTGCATACAAAATTTTATATCCTCTTGTGCCATTAACATACCTCAAGATATTTTTGCTTAATTTTCAATGTGTCTCTTTTGGTGTCTCCAAGAAACTAGAGATAAAATTAACTTCATAAAATATATCTAGTCTAGTTATAGCCAAATATAATAAGCTTCCCACGAAGCTCTTATACCATGTGGGATCCACATTGCAATTACAATATTCCTTGTGTAATTTTAGACTTATTTCAATTGGTGTGGATACTAGTTTGTTGTCCATCATTCTAAATATCTTAAAAAACTCTTTTGCATACTTGGCTTGGGATATAATGATACCTTCATTTATTTTTTTAACTTCTACGTCAAGAAAATATTTCAACACAAACCTAATTCAGTCATCTCAAGCTCTCTTTTCATGGCTTATTTGAGCTCTTATATGGACTAATTTGCATTTCTAGTAAATATTAGTTTATCTACATATAAAATAAAAATAAAAATATCACCTTCTTTTTTTCCTTTATGTAGAAAGTGGAATCTTTACTGCTTTTGCTAAATCCATTACTCAATAAATAAGAATCTATTTAGTTGTACCAAACCCTTGGTACTTGTTTTAGCACCTCTAATGATTTATTCAACCTATACACCTTATTATCATGCCATATAATATCATACCTAGGGTATTCCCACATAAACCTCTTCTTCTATCACTCTATTCAAAAAGGCTAAGGCATCCATTTTATGCACCTTCCATTTGTGTTGAGTAGTTATAACTATGATTATTCTCACTATTTTCAGCCTTGCTACAAGAGAAAATGTCTAATTGTAATCACATCAAGCCTATTGCTTGTATCCTTTGACAACTATCCTTGCCTTATGTCTTTTAATCTTTCCTTCTGGAGTGGTTTCGATTTTGTAAACCCACTTGACTCTTATGACCTCTTTTCTTAGCTGGAATGTCTACTAGTTCCCATGTTTGATTTTTATCTATTACATGCATTTCCTCATCCATTGATTCACATCTGTTGTTGTCCTTAATTACATCTAAAAAACAAATAGTATTAGCTACCAAAAATAGATAAAAACTCACAGTTCCATCTTCATTTTATTCATACCTTGACTGCTAATATATGTCTTGCAAACTCCTTGTTCTATGTAAGTGTTGATTTGAGTTGGAGGATGATGATGTTGTCTCATGAGTTTCTCCTTGAGATCCTTTATAGTTTTTTCCACTAGATGAATCAATGGTTTGAGAAATAGGAATCCAAATTGATGTATGAGTGACTATACCACTAGTTGGTTCACTCTCAAGTAAGGGTACACTAGCCCTTGTTTGTACTTGTTATTTTTCTTGTATATATTCCCATGATGCATCCTCTATAAATTGATCATATCAACTAATTATTAGCTCCTTGGTTACTAGATTTTTTAACAAATAATCTTTTTATTGCTCATTATATCCAATGAAAATGAATTTTTCTCCTTTGTCATCCCACTTTGATCTTCTTTGCTTGGGCACATGTGCATATGCCACACATCCAAAAATTTGTAAGTGTTTTATGCTTGGTTTTCAAATGCTCAATAATTCTTGAGGAACCATATCCCTAACACTCTTAGTAGGACATGTATTCAAAAAATATACTATTATTGTTATAAATTTATCCTAAAACTCATTGGATGATCATTTAGATTTTAACATGCCCCTTGCCATCTCTTAGATGGTTCATTTCTTCCTCTCAAATACACCACTTTAATGCAGTGTGTACCTCACTATAAATTACTTATTGATCCCATTATCCTTGAAAAAGGTCATAAAATAATTTGATATGTATTCTCCCCCTCTGTTAGTTCTCAAATTCTTTATGTAATGGCCACTTTGCTTCTCAATCATGGCCTTGAACTGCTTGAAGATTTCAAATGTCTCTTATTTTTTATTCAAAAATAATAACCGTGTATTTTGTTGAATTCATCTATAAAATTAATTAAATAATCATTCTTGGATAAGGAGGGGGTCTTCATGGGACCACAAAAATCTGAATGTATTAGCTCAAGAAAAGCTCCAACTCTCCATGACTTACCTAAGGGAAAGACATTCCTATGTTGATTCCTCAATATATAGCCCTCATAAAAAAAATTGGTTGTTCTATTAGAGGTAGCCTTCTTATAATTTGCTTCTTGTAAATAAGGTTCAGCCCACTAAAACTCAAATGTCCATACCTAAGGTGATAAAGGGTAGAATCATCCACTATAACTATTTTAAATGTTGTTGATAACTCACTTGGAATCTTCAAGGAAAACATTTTATTGTTTGTCATCTTGACTAATGCAATATACTTATTCTACCACTTATTTCATAAATAGTGCAATCTCCATCTTCAAATCTCACCTTATACCCCTTTTGGACAAGCTAACAATGTTGATTAGGTTATGATTCAACCCTGAAACATAATAAACATCCTTAATCTACCTCTTATTATCTTTCTTGGTGAAGATAGATATACTCCCTTTCCCATAACAAATACCTTCTCATTATTTCCCATATTCAATTCTGACTTGATCAATTCATTTATATTATTGAACATCTCCTTATTCCCACCCATATGATTGATGCAAACACTATCTACATACCATATTTTTCTATTGATTTTCTCAGTTACATTTCATTTTATAATCAAATTTTCACCTTTTTTACTCCTATCTCTTTTAGCCTCTTTTTCCTTAGAGAAATTTAATTTTTTCCTAAATCCACTTGCCTAAACTGATATAAATGGTCCATTTACCCACTCTTAAATACTCTATTTTCAGTCAGTTT